>VXBJ01006064.1:182216-239864 GCA_013400055.1 Nycticryphes semicollaris
CATATTGTGATTTTGAAAACACTCTACTGTATATTGTGACTGCCATAAATCTTACTTGTATCTCCAGGAGAAACTAACAAGTTTTAAACAAAAGAGAAAAAACATTCAGATGTTATCACCTCAATAAATTAACTGAAGAATTTCTTGAGGGATCCACCACTGCACATGGCACAGTTATACCACTCATTTGTTCTACAGAATGACCAGTTTTGAAGGGAAACCTGAATAAGTCACAAATAAATTACATGTAACACATGAATAAATACAAGAAATGCCTAGAAACTCCACAAATAATAAATCTTTTCCCTAAATTGTTTAGTGATCATTAACGCAAACAGTAATTTTGCTTCACTTCAGAATTTCCACTGTCTGTAAAAAAATAATTATCTCAAATATCCATGATAGTTGTATCAGATTTGTACTGGTTTTGGTTAGTATAAGCAGATCATTTAGTGACAGCACATGCTTATTTGCTATTTAATAAATAGCATTTATATTTGTCATTATTTTTCTTCCATTTATTACATCATAGGCTGTTCTTCTTAAATATACAGTTTGATGACAAATTATAAGCAATATTTAATCTGACCAAAATAAATTCAAGTTAACACTGACATCTATGTAATATATAAATGTTCTTTTATTTAATATTCTAGTTGGGTTTAGCTCTATATATGTCTGTGTAGTAAATACGAGTAAAATTAGACACTATAATTTCAAATAATAGCTGTATGCATATAGTATGATAATATTTGCATTCACAACAGCTGGTGGGAATAAGTGAAAATTTATAAGGATAAAGTTATGCTGAGAAATAAGGGAAATCAGAGAACTCTGTAACCGGGAATACTAAGGCATATGACACTCCAGAGAAAGACAAAACCCTAATACAATAAAAATCTTTAACTGTCCAGAGTCCCATACAGTCACCTTTTCTTCAAACCATGGCTCAAGCTGCTATAAAAGCCATTACTGGAGTTATTTCAAACTAGAAATAAGCTTCAGGAAGCTTTTTTAAGCAAGTATTTCCCAAAGTAAGCCTCTGTTGGCACTAGAAAAGATTGAAAGAACTAATACGGCTCTACCACTCTAACTCAAAATGTATATCTATTAAGAGGACATAATAAATCATAAAAGTCTGTCACAACCAGAGACAAAGTAATGAGTTGGAAAGCAAGGATTAAATAAAGTTTAATAAAAAAATATTATGAAAGAGTGATAAATGGGAATCAATACTTATTCTGTAATTCTACCATATTTCTTTGACATGAAATATCCCAAAATGTCTAAGTTACTTTCAGTATTATCTGTTTTTCAGCTCAGAAAGAATTTCAGAGGGACTTCTTCAAATCAGGATCTTTTACGAGGGATCCCAGTAAATGTTACTTATTAAATGAACAAAGAAGTGACATGTCATCACTCATCTTGTCCAGAAATGAGAAAAAAAGACCTCTAGAGAAATTATATTTATAGTGATCAAGAGAGCCAATGAAACAAACAGTCTGTGGGGTCTCCAGGAAGAAAGCAGCTGAAAAAGAGGGTACTTACCCCAAAGCAAAGGAGTCTGGAGGGGGAAACGGCGTGATCTTCACCCCCAGGAGGTGTCGCAACTCAGCATCACCCTGATGGGCACTGCCAGGGCTGGTGCTCAGCTCCTCACACCCGCTGCTTCCCCAAGGCCGTGTTTGCACGGAAAGTAGCAGGACACAAGTCTGAAACGAGGAACTAGAGGATTTTTATTTTCTTACTTCTCCATAATCTCCCAATCTGCACTGAGGAGGGAAAACATATTAAAATTTGAACACAAATTATTGGTAATACTTGTTCACGCACTGCCATGAGGTCCCGTGTACTAATTTCATACGGGTAAACCAGTACTGCTTAAATTAGATAAACAAATGAGACTTGGGGCAGAGGGGGCCGGGGAGGGGGAAAGTCTTTTAACACACTGGGTGTTATGTTCTTGTTTTACAGCTCCATTATGTTGGAAAAGCAATTGAAACGGTCTGGGCTCGTTCTCCATGTATCGACGTGGCAGTTTCGTGATATTCAGGAGGAAGAGTGGAACTGAGAAACACCATCTTTTGCGGAGTGTTTTGTTGGAATGGATGGCTCATGTTTAAAGCTTAATAGAGCTCAGGCAATTTCACCTTACTGCCCGTCCAGATGAGGAAGATATCATAAATAGATGAACTTCAAGACAAAATGAGACTTTCTCCTACATGCACTGGAGATTGCTATACTTCAAGGGCAGGTGATGGGGATATTTCCTGCTTGTGAGGAGCTGTTCCCCATGATAACCACTACATTCGGTAGAAAAATGTCTTCAATTTTCAGACACAGAATGTACCAAGTGATTTTGCCAACTCATATTCTTCCTTGTCAAACATTTCATTTCATTTATCTTGCTGCTGGCAGAAGGAACAAGAGCCGCATCCGCTGCCAACACCGGTGCAACCGAAATGGTGACCACTTCGGGTTTAGAGGTGGTTGATGCCTTTTTTTTTCTTGGGAAAGGCATGGATGATTGCACAGCATCCCCATGCAGCCCCACTGCGTCTGTTTGGCGTTGCTATCTCAAGCACAGCAGAGAGAAAAACCAACCTGCCAACCTGGCAGAGATCAGGGGCGGGGGGGCATAAGAGCATCCTTTGCTCCATGGACCAGTGATGCTGCCGTACCACCCTCGCCAACTTCAGCTCCAGCACTGCTGGGAGATTTTCCTTCAGCAAAGCTATTAAAGCTTCCAGAAAGTGACTAATGTTGCTTTAAGGGTTGGTTAGTCAGGCTGAGTATATATTTAGTATAATTCAGGATTTCTCTGTTCCCGACAGATTAGATAACGTGGTCAGTGAATTTGAAAAGAATAAATGCAGAACTCATTTGCATCAGTGCTTTCAATTTGCTCAGAATGTTTTCTCATTTAATTATTAGCCCACAGTAAACTAGTTATCAATTAATTGCTAGAAAATGGAAGTGAGTGTGTGTTATTGCTTAGATCTCTAATTGGTTATACTGTTGCTTTCTTGTTAAATGCTAATTAAAGTTTTGAAACAGCCAGACATTAGTTAACTTTAAATGGTTTAACAAGATACACTAAGGTATAAACATATTTATATTACACACTACTTTCATGGCAGGTTATGGGAAATCCAAAGCAAAGATGTCAGGTTTTTTCCACTAATATATGTCTCTACTTATATGCTACTTAATTAAATGAGAAAGGTCTTTTTCTTAATTTCATTTGCTTATCTAATATCTACTCAATATTGCAAATAACACATATAAGCCAAGACAAAACTTACAAAGTCTTTCCTAATGCTAGTAATTCTAGTTTGTAATTCACCCAAGTTCTTGTGCTTGGGAAAAAAAAAAACTCAGATTAACAACCATCTTTATAACCCAGGAGCTCCACCTGAAACACAACACAGTGTTGTCTTCCTCTTCTCCAATTCTGATTTACCTCTGAGAAATAAAGCTCCATGTCCCAGCCACACTCTGTATCCACGCTGAACCATTCTGGGGTCTGCATTCCAGGTGAGTAGTTAAAGAAGGGGTTTTCCATCAGTCTTTTTAAGTATTTTTTGTCTTCTCCTTCAATATCTTCTTGTTTAAAATATCATGAAACATGGCTAAGCGTGAACCTCCTGCACATACATCTGTTTACCAGCTGAAATTCATTATCAGCTGTACCCCCTTCTTTGGAACACACCCTGATATTTCTGAAATACTCTAATACCGTGTTTCCCTTCCCATCATCCTTCTTCTTTAAAATACAGGAGAACTTGCTCATTGAATCACTAAGTGATCTCATTGCCATGAAGACAAGCAGTGACTTACACACAAATCTATCCTTTCACCGTTTTCACCTCAGCAGTTTTTTGGAGAGAAGAACACCCTTTATGGCTTTTACATACTTTCTAAACCAAAGGAGCAATTGGAAAAAAATAATCCTGAAAGGAAAGATATTAAACTGGATACTACTGTTAAATCAACTTGATGGAATTCATCCAAAATTAAAACTATAGGCAAGAAAACAGCTGTAGCAACCCCCAGTGTTATTTTTAGTATGGCATTTCAAACCTCAGATTGAGTTCAGTTACTGGAACCAGAAATGTGACAGATTAAAGCTCAGCTTCTCCCTTAGGCATTGCACTCAGTTAAAAGGTACAGTCACAGGCAAAAAAAAAGAAACTTCAGAAGGGCAATATCATCATCTCAGAGCGGTTTTCTATAAAAGAGGGAAGGTGTTTGTATAAAAAACATGAGATGCAAATGTAAGCAGTTTGTAGCAATTAGAAGTACAAACACTTTAACTTTTTCTAATGCTTCTAATTTGGAAGTAATAAATCATTTCATTATAAATCCAAATCTCAATGAAAATATATCAAGCATTCACTTTTCACTTTAAGTACATCTGTAATCTTCATATTTAATTAGATGTTGGGTAAGAAAGACAAACCCAGCAATTTTAGATCCTGTAGATCAAATAGGGAATAGAAAACTTGACAGAGAGGGATGCAGGAATAATACAAGGCTCCATTTCTCTGGTAAAATTTTATAACACTTGCTGAAATACTGTAATTCAAAAATTCACAATTGTGTGCCCTAGTTCCAGGTGTCCTAAGCACAGCTCCCACAATTCTCATCATCATTAAGGGAGAAGATTTAGAAAGGCCCAAGTGGTAGTTCGCAGCAGTAAAACCCACTCAAAGCTGCTGAGCTCTTCTGAAAATGAGATAGTAATTTAGAGTCCTAAAGATGGGATTTCTGAAGGCGTTTCAGTCATTAGAAGTGTAAGAGTCCCATTGATTTTCAGTGGAACTTTTTCTCCCTGGACAGCTGAAAATCCCATTCCAAACGTCAATTAAGAAGTCAAAAAGTTAGAATTTTTGGCTGGGATTTGATTGCCACCAAATTACACCTGAATATGGCTCTTCACCATCTTCAGGGCCTTTCAAACATTCCACCTCCTGGCCTGAGTAATTTTAAAACTGCTCTTTTGAAATAGAAATAGATGCCAGCAGTTTCATGAATCTACCTGCAAGAAGCTGAACAGATGCTTTAGACCGTGTGGCTGCTGCTCCTTGTTCCTCTTTTCCAGGGCTGGAGCTCCAAAGGGAGCAGAGAGCGATGGCTGGGATACGGCAAAGTTCCTGCCGTCACAGAGCTGCATCCCACGGCACCAGCATCTCCCCAGCCACAGGCTGGGCAGAACAGCCAGGAGCTGCAAAGTTGGATAAAACCTAATCTGGGCTCGATGCATTCCATTTTCCGCATCCAGCCAGTTAACAAAACAAATATTGCCCCTGCTTACAGCCAATCACCATCATCCTTGAGTATAATCTATATTATTTTAAATTTGCAAACGTGGATAAAACCCAGCCTGGGCTCCATATGTTCCATTCACTACTTTCAGGCAGTTAATAAAGCAAATATTGCCTACTTACAGCCAATCATCATCATCCCTGAGTATATTGTGTATTATTTAAAAAGAAAACAAACAAACCCCAAACTTATTTCTCCTGATTCAAGTCAAGAATTGTTCTTCAGGCTGACCATTAACAGGACACAGATGCCCACTTTCCCTCCCTGACAACAAGCTTTTTCCAGGTTCATTTGTGAAGTCCACCCTCAAGGATACATTTTGTAGGAGTCCAGACGCACAAATGGGCTGTTGTGCAAGAGCAACTTCTCAGAAAGCAGCCAGATTTCTGCATTTATGCATCGACTTGGTCTGCAGCTAATGCAAGGTAATTCAGGTTAATTTAGAACTTCTTTCATTAAGCTGATACACGGTAACAAATTAAAGCTTAAATTATCTGCGTGTCTAAGATGGAAGAAGCTATAGAGAATGAATAGATGCAGAGAAGCATTTAGTTAGTTTCCCAAAGTGATAACACTTTTTTCAGCTTTAATTGATTTCCTGATTTCAATCTGTTTCCATGGCAGCGAGACACTTAGCTTGTCCATCTTTCCAGCTGCTTGTCCCTCTGGTGGCACAAGGGCCTGTGAACACCCCGTTCAGAAGGACCAGTTTGACCAGACACCAGGGCAGGCCACGTGAAGAATGAATGTGGAATAAATACTAAATGTGCAAAAAAAATAAAATAAAATAAAATCACATCCTCCTTGTGAGACCATGCCCTTAAATTGAATAGGATATGGCACTTTGGATACAAGGCTTTGAAAGACATCTCTGGGAGAGGAGGATGGAGGTGCAGAAAAGGTCTGGAATCTCCAAAACATCTGGTCAGTGCCCACATGTTTTGTACCTTTCCCAGAGGCAGCAGTGACGGAGCAGCTGGAGGCTGAGCTCCAGGACACACCAAACTGGCCTCGTCTGGCACCACTGATTTTCCAGCTCCACATTTAAGAACATAACTGCATCAAAACTGGGTCTGAGCTCCTGCAGGGAAAAAGAGAAAGGAGAAAATTGATGAGAAAACTGCCTGATAAAATAAGAGGGGGGGAACAAAATATAAAATAAAATGGTAAAGGAAAAGCTGCCACCCAGGGATATTAGAGTGAGCTTGAGAGAAGATTTTATCTGATCAAAAGCTTGTAACGCCAAGGCCTCTACTGGAAATTTAATAAGAATCAGAGGCTTCTCTGACTATTTTGCATACACACTTGCCTACCTCTCACTAGAACAGATGAATTGATGGTCTGAATTCATCTTCTGAAGTGATAAAGGGAAATCTCTTGGTATACTGGTTAATTAGAAATGAAGTTTTGCTGAAGCTATTTAATAGTAAATAACCGTCACATAAAATAAAATTTGCTTTATTGTACAGCCTAAGTGGAGTCAATTACCTTTTGAAGGCTCTTTTCACATACATTTTCTTAATATTAGGCAGTGATTAAAATGCCTCCGAGGAGAGTACAAAATTTCTCGAAGGGAGATGTTCTGCTGAAGGCCCTGTTGGCAGCACTGATACTCAAATGCAAGAGTTCAGCCCCAACTCTTGTATTCACCTTCCAGGTGAAGCTCACTTACCACCTCCATGCAACCACACTGGCATGAAGACCTGGAAGAACCCTCTTGGAGATATTTCAGAGGAGGACAACTTTGAGACAGGAGAATCATCACAAGCACACTATCAACAGTTTTGTCTGCCAGTGTTGGGAAGCAACTACTTGTCACCAGAATAGATACCCATGGGGCTGGAGTCCGAGTGAACAAGAATTTCTTGGAGTTTGGCTGGTTAAGGGGATACCTCAAGGATAGCAGTCCTCTACAATACATAATGATAAATAAACAAAGCATATAAATAAGCTAATTTAATGAAAAAATAAACTCCCCAGCATGTTATGAGACGAGTACCCAAGTCTTCTCTAATATCCCTCTCGAACACAATTGCCAAAGGCACTTAGAAAGAGCTGGTTGTGAAGTTGTCAACAGATGTTTGTTGTCACGTAGCATAAACGCTTTCCAGGAAGCAAGTCCTTGACAGAAAAAAAATAAAGGATTGGTTTTGTCCTCACAGTGGAATGAAGCACAGAAACAAAGTGTCCCGCACAAATGTATGTAAAACAGCACAAATAGGTCTGATCACACTTGAAATGCTTGCAGGAACGCTGTCTAGGAAAACACTTCTTACATCCAGACATTCTGGGTCAGTCTTCTGTCACTCAGGTTTCCTTTGGTGAAGGAGGCCCCTGAGAGAGGGTCATCACAGGCAACAACATCCAGTAATTCTTCTCTGTAAATCTCTACAGCAATCTTTACAGCTCTCCTCCAGACCACCAGCAAGGACCACAGGGACAAGCTATGCCAGACACAAGAGTTCTCTTTCAGAAGAAAACAAGAAAGTTACTTGAATTTCACTTCGAATTGCTATCTTTAAAGTTAGCTGGAACAATTTTTAAAACACTTTGGCTGATTTAAGATTAGAAAACGTAACAAAGAACATTTAGATTTCCCACAATGGGTTCCTGCGGGAAGATTCCAAGTGAAGGAGTGATGCTCTCTCTTGCAGAAACACTGCATAAAATAAGAATTGCCGTGTGCTCCAGCCCTGGTAGCCCAATGTTCTGCTGAGGACACTGGACTTGAGGAAAACAACTTCCTCTGTGTACACAAGCCCTCTCATTTAACCACATAACTGGACAGGTCTAACTGTCAAGCTGCCACCAATTATTAAGTTATTTGTATCTCAAGTCCCACACCATGACTTCATTATGCTATAAAACTTCACAACCACAGAAGGAAGATACACTTCCTGCCCTAAAAGCATACAATAAGAAGCCACAGATGGGGCCAAGTGAAGGGAAAGCAGCAGAAATATTAGACCATGTTGCATACCTCCGCCCAGACTGGTTTCAGGCTTCTATATTGATTTATATACACAGGAATTAAGATGATAGACCTGCTAAAAACCAGGAAAACCCATGTGACAGTGCTTATTCCAGCAAAATACATTTTTAGCAAATCAAATTTTACAAACGTGCTGATTGTTACCAAAACAATTATTTCATCCCTCATTCCCTCTTACTAGGAAAAAAAAATATTAATTTAGTTGATCTGCATTTCTCTCTCAAATTCCAAGTCCTCTAACTCCACTGATTTCAGAAGAAACATTCCTGAGAGACACCAGTGTGAGACCTCAAGTATAGATGACAACATATAAAATACTTATCGGATTCCTGAGTACATTCTGCGACATGTTCGTAGCCCCACAGCGACTGCTGTGTAATTGTCTTCATTCCCTACGTATATTTTAGTAATGAGAATATAATTGTTAGTGGCTATAAGACATATAATCTCATTACAGCCAGCCCTGTCGGCATGTTTTAGCTCCAACCTATATGTGCGTGTTCTATTTCACCTCTCATTGAAATACATAAACATTTCTGTTCTTCTGTACCCAGACAAGCCTAATTCCTGCCTGACAGCTACTGTGGCTCACCAGGAAGACACAATAGCCTGAATTGCTTTTAATACAGTTAATTTATCACTTCTAAAACGCAGCCAGCAAGTGAGAGGTTTAATGACAGGCCACCATTATCCCACAGCACTTCTGACACTCAAAGAATACAGATGAAAGAGAAGGAGGTTCCCGATGGCCCATCACTATCCAGACATGAGATATGTACCTGAAATGAAGTCTCCAAGCCAAGCCTGTAGATACGGGTTGCATGGTCTGATTCCAGAGCCCAAAACCCATGCTGGCCATTACTGTTTGGTTTTCCTGCCACCTTTTCCCTGTTTGACACATCACTCCCCATCATTTCCAGAAAGCTTTACCTGGTGGGTTCAACAGCAAAGGTTACAAAAGCTGATAGACTACTGCAGTATTCCCTGTGGGGACACTAAAGGGCTCAGAGCAGATGGGGACAGAGGGCACAAGGTACAAATGCATGCTTTTCTCTGCAGTTTGACCATCTTAGAGATGAGTGCACAAGTCAGGGCATCAACTTTTCTGAGGAAGAGTCATAGGGAGGTAGTTAGGACAAAGGGTAATAATTGTACCTCCAGACATGGAAACACAAACATATAAATATCTGACAGGTAGAGGTGACAACACCCAAAGCTACACCCGCTGGTGAGTGCGGCACTGAAGCCAAAGAGAACTTCAGGGCACCTAAATGTTTAACTTCAACAATTTAATTTATTTACTTCTCTAATACCAAGGAGGTTCTCAAACTCCCATGAGATTAGAGAGATTCTAATATCCAGGAATATGAACCAAGGTTTTGACTTCAGTCATGAGATGAGAATAAGTCCTTGAATCCCAGTACCAATTTGAAAAAGCCAAATGACCTTGCCACCAAGTCAATCCAGTCCATAATTGAGTTACTTAATGCTCAAAATATTCACAAGTAAATGAGGAAAACCAGTTGCTGGGTTTACCTGACACATCCTTTACATCCAACATTCACATGTAGATATTTAATTATATTTTCTGGGAAAAGGGGACTCTGCAGCAAACCCACTTTCCATCTCATTACCTCCCTGCAGCGAGGAACCCACATCCAGGAGAAACACACGGACCCAAGAGCTTCCTACAAGTACTTCTTGCAAGGATGATGCTTCACACTGCTAATTACACAATTAAATTAATTACTCCAGCTCAAGTCACATACATATGATGATGCAAAGACTATCTGTTAAGGGATCAAAGGCAGCAACATGGGCCTGCTCTTTACTGAAGAAGAATACATGATACGTGCAATTTCTTTTAACATCAACATACTGGCCCTTTTAAAAAGGCACAATTTTATTAATTTGATAAATTGGAAAGGCTTTTGGAAGAAGATGTTAAGGTTCAATGAACAAATCCATTTTTCATACAAAGATCATTTATGTGATAGCCTAGAATTATTCATTCCACCATCTATCATTTCACTCCCACTTGCCCCACCTGGATCTTCTACTTTTTTATGGGAAAAAAAATAAGTCTACAAAAGAATACTTCAGGAAATGTTTGCTGAAAAATGCCAGTGCACATTTAAATATTGGTTAGTCCCTGAGATGTTAACAATCACTGCACCTTCTCCATAGAGAATTTGTAGGTTGAAATAGTTTAGTTTAAGTTATTACACTTCACTGGTATAAATAATAAAAATTCTCAAATATTGCCATAAAATAGGACAAGCCACAGCCAAAATAGCATTTTAATGAATCATTAAAAACAGAATTACAAATTCTTGTAAATTAAAATTATTGTGCATAACATATCAACCTAAGAACTATTTTTCCATTCAATTAACAAACCTGAGAAAATATTAGAATTAAAAATAATTCAAGTAGATATGACATAATTCTCCTCCTGCCTGAACAGGTGAACAACGTTCCTGTGTTGGGTATCGGTGTCCATATGATCCCTGACTTAGATGCACTGTGAAAAACCACACTGTTTATGACAGAAATGTGCAAACAATTAAATATTTATTTTGGTATTTAGATTCAATGTATGTGGTGTAATAACATTCACCTTACAACTGTACATGTGATAGAGGTAATGTATGACTGAAAAAAAAGTGATGACATTTTTAATAAAAAACTCATTTTCATGTGCATTATTATACTTGTTGAACAGACTTAACCTTGGGTGGTGAGATTTAATTCATTAGCTACATTATGCATCAATATCACAGAATAACCTGCTTCTTAGGCCAGCTGCCTTCCCGCAACACTCCCGAAGGTACTTCGAAATCCAATTTTGGTGCTGAATATAAATCAGTCAGTTCTGATTTGGCTGGTGATGCACAAAATGGAATATTTAAAACTTTACCCCTGCAGTCAGGCCAGGTGTCAGACAGTGGTGAGAGCTGCCGAGGGGACGAGCCTTGTGCTTCTACAACATCTCACTCAAGCTGTGATACCCACTGCTCTTCTTTCCCTGAGATGTTCTGTCTTGTCCTCAAAAGAACAATAAAAAAACCAAAACAATCTATATAAGAAGGTGCTATGAGACTTTCCTTGTGGCCACATCCTGAAGGCAATGGGCTGACATGACTCGCTCACAGTCGTAGAGGAAACTTACAGTAAAACCAGTGCAAGGACCAGACTTTTCAACTGGAGGTGGTCTCACCTTTTCATTCCACAACACAAAGGCAACGGAATACTGAGAAGCCCCCAGAGACAAATATTTGCAGTGAAAACATAGCCATCTTATCAGCCAGACCACCTGCCCTCCTCTTCCTCCTAAGTGGAACACCTCACCAGACCACCTGTACGATTTGTACTTTCACCTCACTCTTAAAATTAAATATTTCAGATTGAAAAGCTTCTAGAAGTGTATCCTCAGCACAAAAATACTTCATAGTTTTCACAAGATTAAGTTTCCTACAAGTTACTTCAATGCATATTGCTACAAAACCAAGTTTGTTTTATGACCTAAGATATTTGCAAGTCAAAACCGCAAACAATATGGTATGGTATATCACTTCAATTGCCTCTTATTCATAAATGAGATTGTTGTGTTTTGCAGCACTACTTCCAAAATATTTTCATTTGCTTCGGATCTACCCTGACCAACCCTTCCAGAAGATTCTTTCAGTGCTCCTCCCATCAGGTTGTGTAGAACAGTGTGCTAGGAATTCTTTATCACATTGTGCTCAAAGATGGAAGTTTTTGAGGAAGTTTGGCATTTCAACCTGTATGTTCCATGAGTACTTGCACCAGGAAGCCATGAAGCCAGTATTCCAAAAAAATTTGTCTCCTCAGTAGAAAAGTTATTTAATAACACACAGGAATTCCAATCCCCTGCATAAGCAGAATGAGGAAAGGTACCCTCAATTTTGGGACAGAAGAACAGGGCTGGGGCTTTCAGCGTTGACTGCTCAGAATAAGAGGAGACAAAACGGCAGGGTCACAGGAGACAACAGACTTGAGCCTCTGAAGGACTAAAGAAAAGATGAATGCAACCAGCCACTGTACCACAAACCTGCATTATTGCCAGTCCCTACAACTACTTTTACGGACTCATGGAAGTCTGTTCATGTTACTACAGGATATCCAATAAAATATTTCTCATCTGGTACTGCTGTAGTTTGCAAAGCAAGAACTGAGACAAGGAGAGAACTACATTATTTCAAATTAAAAGCAAACAAAAAAAATCTCAACCCACAGCCAAACAAACCCCACCCAGTTTCTAAACCAGTTTAGAAGGAAGTACATTTCCATATTTCCAAACCCACTTCTGAAAACAGAGATGGAGCCTTGGATAGTTCCAATAATGTTGAGCCTGGAAGTCTTGGATATCCCAGGGCCAGGGAGCCTGGAAACAACAGGAGGGTTTCTAAGAAGCAGATCTGATCTGGGCACTTCCAGAAGTCCCAGACATTGGGACACCAGAGGGCTGGAGGTTGGTTCAACACCAGCATCCCGCAGGAGCTGCCAATCACCCAGAGAATTTAATCCAAGGCAATATACCACAGTGCCCTCATTTTGATGATGGCAAATCCTACAAGAACAAATGTTTGCTAAACATTTCCAAACACCCCAAGTTTTGAGTGACTTGAACTTCAAGTTAGAGTGACCTGAACATGCAGGTTCAGCACCTACTGCATCCAAATAGCCACGAGGGGTAACGTTTGTGGGGAGGACAAATATTTTTTTGCTGTCTGACAGCACCACTGAGTTACTGAAACTACATCCAGTTTAGGAAGCCTTCGAGCTGGAAATTGCTAGAGGTGGAGAGCGTATGAGGAGGAAATTTCTTCTTCTTCACCTACTCCCAAGGGTTTCACCAAGCCATGGGGCAGAACAACCCTTGATCTGACCCAGTACAGGCATCTTCACGATTGTAACAAGCTGCACAGACCATTCTTCACTTATTACCTCTTGCTACAGCCTTGCCTCATTTACCGTCAGACCATCATGCTTACCGCAAAATACTGATATCCAGCAATAAGAGTAATTGAGGCCCCTATCTTAGAAGACATTGCCAAGTACAATACAGTTTTATTAAGAGCACTGATCATGATTTATTTGTGCCTGGGAGAGATTACAGTTCCATCCCCACACAGTATTATTTGACCACTGTATATACTGATTTTTCAGAAATGATTGATTATAACTTCAGACATGATTCATTAAGAGATCCTTTCATACAAAAATCTCAGAAAACATGCTTAGAATCCTTTAATAAAATACAAGGAAAATGTTTTAGCAGTTTATATCAAAGCTGCAGCAATAAGGTGTAAATTCACTCCCATCTTTTTATTGTTCCGATGAACACGAACCAGAACGAGAAATAAGGTACTTGGTTCTGTTATTGCACAATTCGACAGGATCCATGAACCAGCTCTATTAGAGTAATGGACTCCTTTGCAATTTGTATTCATTTTACCCTGCACTGTGTCAGTCATGAAAACTGGCCCTGGTGCATTTATCCAAGATCAGCGCTTCTCATATATTACTGAGGAGCTCACTGTTGAACCTTCCAAGTACTTCTCCAGTAAATGCACTACACTTCTCCAAAGGTAATAATTTCCACACCGCTGCAGAACGCGTTTACAAAACTAATCTTCTAAGGATGAGTCGCTGAATTGAATACCAAAGATTTATTCGTATAGCTGCATGTTATGTATTATTGATGCTGAAGTTGCTATATCCTTGAGCAGTACAGTCATCTTCATTCTGCCACTCTCTTGACCCAAAATGCAATTATTTGTTCCATTTTACTCTTTCAATTGATCTCAAAGAAACCAATCAAGTGTTAAGTAGCTCGTGTGTGTGTTCTGCAGCTTAAATGATGATACGGGCTCTAAATTATATTAGGTACAAAATAATATAAATCCAGGATACAAAAATAATGCTGGATTTTATATTTGCCTCCTGAGTAGGCTGTTACTGTTGTTGCTATCTACATCTAGAACTAGAACTGCAATTTAGAAGAAAGCTGCTGATTCAAAGCAATGTATGGGGTTTAGTCTCTCAACAACTCTGAAGAAAAAGCCTTGATAAAAGGGTTTGAATCAGCTTCAGCCAAGCATTTAAAATTATGAAAAGATGAAGATAGACTAGACAATTTTCTGTCAGTTAACTAATCACTTAACAATATGACAGAAATAGTAGCACCCTGAAAAAATCAGAAACTCCCTGTGGCAGAACAAAAGCATTTGTCTAGATATATATAGAGCTATGTCTACCTCTCTCCAAATGTTTCAATCTTTTGTTTGAAATAACATTCCTTAAGACAGCTGGATTATTCTGCTTGTGGCTTTACTGCTGTTGTTTTCTCATCTCGTTGATATAACTTTTGATAGTTTTTCATGTTAAATAAAACATCTGAATTTAAAAAGTGATCCAGCAACACTAGACCTATGTGAGAAACAGACCAGGGACATAACCTGCCGATAGCAGTTACGTATAAACTCTGCTACTAAGGTTTAGGGAGGGGTTGGCATTGGGTGTCCAGGAGCTTTATATTGACCTGCTGATAAAGACTCACCAAAAAAGCATGTTAGTTTTAACCAGAAGGAGGTGACAGTGGCAGATTTCAGAGCTGGAATCACTACAGGAGTGTAAGAGTCTGGAACACCCCATTGGTGATTATATAAACAAGAAATGGTGGAGAGAAACAAAAGTGCTAGATTATTTCATACAATAAAGTAAAGGCACAAACATGATTCATGCCACGAGTGCTGAGAATGGAAACTGGTACCTGTGGCATAAGCACTTTTAGTCAGGACTTCATAAAATCCAACCATTTCTGGTCTTACTCAAGGGTTCCCTGAGCAGAAGAGCTTTCAGATTACTTCGTTGGTCTGGATCTACAACTTCCTCTAGCCTGGAAATCAGTTAGTTCCAAAATATCAAAAATCCCTGTTGTTTAGTTGTTTTCTAGAACCGCATTACAAACTGAGAGTCCATCATGTAAACTGAGTCTATCTGAACTTAAGCCTAAACCAGAAGATTTTAGGACTTCTGATAAAGATACCAAATTTTTATAGCAAGAAGTAAAATTCCCATTTAGTGAAAGACAGTTTATCCTCCTCCAAAGTTAGCAGAGAGGGAGAAGCACATCCAGATAGTGACTCAGCCCACCAAGGACAACACATCCCTAAGGCACAAAAGAGATCCTCAGCACAGATGCTTTCAACAAATACATGAAGTCCAGTGGGATTTGAATAAATTATAAAACATCTGAAGAAGGGTCACATTTCTTTCTTTTGAATATAGTTCCTTGGTCCTTTCACACCTTCTCAGGTGATAGCTTACTCCAATAATTACTAAATAAACCCATTTTTATCATCATTTGAAGAAATTACACAAAACTAGTAGTTTTATATCAGGAAACTCAACACACACAGGAAAAATACAGATATTTACTTGTTAGACCTCTCCAGGGAGTTTAGGAAGTAGGCAGATACCCGATGGTTTGTCATAAAAACCCAGACCACAATGACTACATTTCAAACATAAAATTAAATCTCATCCAACTACACACATCCGTCTTACCAGGAAAACACCAATCTATTTAATGACAAAAACTCACAATATGAAGCAAAAAAAGGCAGAATAATTCAGCAAGCTCAGTTTCAGGAGGACTTCAAAAGCACCATCTGCACACCTTGTGGTTTTGCCAGGGTATGTTCAAGCCGGCGCCTCGGGACANCAGCCCAAAACAAAGAGTTTTTCCACAATAAAAGAGTAACTCGTACTATGCCAAAGAATTTAATGAGCTATGACTCCAAATCCCCGACAGGGAATAACTCTACTTTCTTGTTTCTCCGCAGTAGCGTCTCAGCCTCTCTCCACCAAGGCTTCGTGCAGACACGGCGGCTCAGGTGGAAGAACCACACGTGGCTGAGCCTCTGACAGCGCCTCCTTCACAAAAAAATCACAAGCTTCTGGCCAAACACAATTATTCAAATATTTGCCCTGCCTCAGGCCTTGTGTAAGCAAATTATCGGCTTTATATATACACTTGACTTTGTGCAATTAAGCTTCCCTTTGAATACCTAATTTCTGTGAAAAGCTAATTAGCATACTTATTGCTACTCGAGATTAGAAAGGGAATATAAGGAAAAGTTTAATGTTGCTGTATCCCTATAACTAAAATATCTTCCAGAAATAAATTAGCAGAACACAGTTCCTAGCTCAAACACAATCATCTTATTTTGTGCCCACAAATATGTGTATTATTCAGCCTGAAGGATCTCACAGTTGGTTTTGTTATTTACACCATGAGAGCAAGTCAACCACGGAGCAGGACCACACTGAGCCGTGTGCTGAGAGAACACAGAACAAAAGCCACATAAGTTTTACAGCATGATAGCTTGTCTACGCTTAAAAGATGTATTATCAGGCATTCTGTTAAATCCCCTTTAGTTTGCATACACAATTGCTTTGTTGACATAACTTGCATTAATTCAAATGGAAAATCCCAGCATCATTTGCTACCCATAGGCTGCCACTTCCTACCGTGAATATACACCTGCTTCTTAACTCCCAGCAGTTTATGCCAGGGGAACTTTTAAGCCTAGACCAAGTTTAAGCACTATTATGCCCACCTCCTCAACATCCACAGACAGAAACTATTTTTGAAGTGGGGCAAGCACAGTTTCCTCTTTGAAACAAGTGAGCAGTATTTATCCAGTTCTTCAGAAACAGCCAAAGACGGTGATGGTGCAAGTGTCAAAGCACCAGAAGTGCTTATATTCTCCCCAAAGCCTATTTCAAGAGCAGTGGTTTCCAGCTGGATCCTGCTCTTGACCATGCACATACGAACTTGACTCTCGGGCAACAAGTCCTTGCAGAATAAGGACTTCATGTGATTTTATTTTTTCAGATTCTGGATTCAGGAGAGGGAGTCTGACACCTGAAATCATTTGTAGGGGAAATTCCTCTCCCTGCTCACCTTGGTGCACAATTAAATTGAAAAGTATTTGTTCCTTGCTCTCTGCCATGTTTTCTCATGCCAAAAGTGACTTAAAATGAATTAGCAGCCAGGTCCCTTTGATTTCTTCCTTAGTAACCATCTAAAGCAGAAGCAATTAACGAAAACAGGAGGTCATTTTAATTATATGTTGTTTTATATACAAGGGAGTGAAACTTAGAAAAAAAAAAATGAGAAAAACATACAAAGTTACATGCTCTTCAGACCAACACAGACTGAAACCTTATGGACTCCCTGCTCAGACACTGTAGCCAGGTTTCAGAGGAAACATCTCTTTTGATTTAAGATTCAAGCTTTGTCCTTTGCAAGCTCTAGGAAGACCTCACAGAATCCACACCCATCCCTTCATATTACATGTTAATATTTAAGGAGCCTCAACACAAGAAGGATTAAAGCTCAGATCAATTCCAGAATGAAGAATTCTATTTGTTCCCATATGGGGATTCCAAGGCTCTGGACTGTCAATACCATGACAAAGTATCAAATGTTACAGGGTGGGATGAGGATATAGGGGAACTGAAAAAAAAAATAAATATATATTAGTCTCAAATCCATTTAATACTAATTCGAAAATTAAATCCTAAAACAGTTACCTACTAAAGGAATATTTCTAATTACTTTCTGTGTATGTCTATAAAGATTTTGGTGAAGCTCCTAGCTATAATTCATTTTACCAATGTTATTTTTACAGTAACTCGTTCATCTTAGTAAATGGATCCGAAGCTATTTGAAAACAGCGTTTACCTTAACCTCTCAGCCCACATGGCAGACAAGCCTATTTCAGAGGCAACTGAGGCACAGGAGGGATCCAAGAGCTTCATGATCCAAGATTTGAGCTGTACACACAGGCAGCAGTTTGTGGACTTTGTAAGATTTACTCCTGATTTGTTTACACAGCGAATCAGTACATGTCTCTGCAGACCTGGAATTAGAACCTGCTCTTTATGAGAGAGAAACTTGTAAAATGCAACAAAACAGCACAAGTTTTAAAATATCAAATTGCATCCAAACAACAGGAACAATTCAGAATCTAACACATCTAGCAAAGTGACCGTGTGCAATCAGAAAGAGAAGAGAGGCGAAATACCTAAACAAGAGTTTTGTGTGGAATGCCTATTTTACCTCAGCAGAAATATTGCTATTTTTATACCCCAATTTCTGTAAACAGTGAAATTAAAGGAATTGAGACAAGTCCATGCAAGCCGTTGTCCACCTGCAGTACATCAAGAGAAAACTGCAGCTACTTTCCCACCTCCCTCTCTCCCCCTGCTCAGTTTTATGATTACAGCTCTGTAAAGCCTGTCCCATTCCTCCACAGAGCTGTAACAAAGTCTGAAGATCAGCCAAAAATTCTAATAGAAATAACACAAAACCAAAAACAACCTAGGAGTACTCAAAGATATTTCAGTGGGGCTGTTTATGTGGATAATATCTTTTCACCAGAGGAAGAGGCAAGAAGTACAGTTGGTAGTTCTGGTTGGTTTTTGTTTCTTGTTTTGTTCTTGTTTTTTGGGTTTTTTTTATTAAAAAAAAAAAGAAAAAGAGCAACAGGAGACAGACTGGCTCAGCACCACCCATCTGCACAGACTGAAGCTCACAATACAGGCACGACCCTCCTGCTTCTTCTCCGGGTGACATTTCCCTTCAAATGAGATCGCTGGCGATAAAGGCTGGCTCAGTCTGTGCTTTGCAGGAAAAAGCTTGCACAGAGGAAGGAAACTGGGCTTTGAGTGAAGATGAAACACCAGGCACGTGTAGAGCCCCAAACCTCCTCCTGTACAAGGAATCCAACACTGAACCTGGCCACTGTCCCATTCCTAGGGGAGAGCAGAGGGGCTGAAGCCTCTGTCTTCCAAAAAAAACATTTCTGCCTTCATGGAGAGCTGCTGCTGTGGTCCATCACAAGGGTACCAAAGCCAGGATCCAACCCACAGCTCTAGGGGACTGGTCATTCTGACTTATGTGCTTTTTAATTGTTTTTTTAAGTGTCGGCTTGGACCAGTATAAGAAATTCAGCATCCCAGCAGTATTCTGTTTAATTTTCATCAGAAGAGTGTTTGCAGCACTCAGGCAGAGCAAGATCTAGTACCAGCACAAAGGACCCGGTGAAGGGACATATCTGAAATTCCTGGGTGGAACCCCCTCTTATACCACATCAACTCTACACGCGCATCCCACTTGCCCATGTACCCCCTCCCTTATGTGTCCCCCATGAATGGATAATGACACACCTCTGCCTGGGAGAATCCATTCCCATTCTGGCACTGGTTTAGTGTCTCTATAAACACTTCTGAGGACACCAGTGGCCCAGCACACCCACTTCTCCACCTTCCCCCACTCAATCAGACCTTTGAGGAGATGTTTAATCTCCTTTTGCCATGCAAGTAGATAGAGTAGTTTAACTTGTTGGTAGCTTCCTTAGAAAATAATTTCCTGATTTTTTTCTAAAAAAAGAGGTTCTAGAAAATTTTATGAGGCATCTGTTAACTAGTTATAGCAGGGATCTTTTCTTTCTCTCTTGATGAGCAGATTTTTCAGGAAAATGCATTTCCTATCAAATCACAAGAGATAAAATTTCAGTGATTTCCCTGAAGAAAGAGCAGGTGCTAATCTAACAGATATACTGAGCTGGAGAATTCATAGCCATTCATGAATTTGCATAAGGTAAATGTGAGTATTGGTGAATAACAATGAGAAAATTTATTTCTAAAAAGTACAATTAAAAGGGCTCAAATATTGTCTCAGTAGGCAAAAGCCTCACATGTTCTGCAGCACTACGAGTAGCATTGAACCATATTTTGTAATTATGGACAAAGAGAATTCATAATTGCATTTGGTTGTCAGCAACATGCTCAACTCCCTGTGTTTTAGTTCAAGACTAAATAACACAAAATTATTCTCGATATTGCTTTTATGCAAATGTAGCTTCTCATCCTTCTAGACATCAAGTATTCACCTGTTTTGGCTACATCTTTGGTTCAGTTCTGTCCTTGGAAGAGTTTGACTCCAGATTCACATCCCCATCAAAAGATCCATGCACTCACAGAAAGGAACCACAGATGATGCTGGTTTATAGCAAAAGAACTAGAGAATAAAAAAGTTCCAGAACAACACGAGTCATGTTTTTTTAGACTTACACAACTGAACAAGAATTTTATAGGCATCTGCCTCAAACAACCTGATGTAAAATATTCATAAAGATAGCAAGTTCAGTTTCACTGACACATCACATCAGGTACAGAGAACTAAAAAGTCAGAGTAAGCTCCTTTATAACAACTGTAGTATCATCCCTTTTTATTTTCAATTACTTTTCAAATAGAACCTCTTATAAACGGCACAACTAGTTAACTTTTTTTACTTCTACAGGATATTCCATTCTGTAACATACTTATAATTAAAGTTTTTTATATGAAATATTGAAATAATTTGTTCTTTCACAAGGAATTTAAAGAACAATCACAATAGAAGAAAGAAAGGGTCCATGTAAACACAAGGAAAGAAGGGAAAGCAGTCTGTATGAAACAATAGTAAACTGTAAAAAACAATTAAGGTGCTGAGCTCTTGAAATGAATGATAGACATGAAATTAACCGGCTACACTATATAAAAAAACCGTACCAAGCTCCCAGGATGAGGATCACATCACCAGCAGGCATCAGAAAAAGTCCCAGACTGGACTCGGTGACTGAGAGGAGCTGGATTCCAGCTCTGGAGTCAGGAATGCTGAGATCGGGATCAAATGCAGATGAACAGACAGGCTCCTCCTTGGACATTAGCCATGGAAGGAAGAGTTGACCCTTTGATCCCTCAGCTTTTACACTGAGCCGGATGCGGATGGGATGGAAGACTCCATTTGGTCAGTTTGGGGGTCCCCTGTCCTGTCCCCTCCTCCCCACAGGGGTGATCCCTCTGCACTTTCCCTTTTCCCACCCTCCAACGGGGCAAATAACGCCATTCCCTGCCCTTGGCTGTTCCAGCAATAAGGATAAGCCAGGGCCTCTCTGCACCATCCCTGGGTGTAATCAGCTCTGATCACCCAGAGAGTGAACAGTTTCTGGATAATCTGCTGTTCATTTCAGAGTTTAGCGAGTTAGAAGAGGCCCATCTAAAAAAGTAAAATTACTGAACAGAAAATTGGTTCTATTTTACCTCAAACCAGGACAACATGCCAGCAAGGTCTGCTGCATGCTACCAACATGGCTTTTTACACCGTGGCAGAGACTGAAAACACACCTAGTAAGCTGACAGTATACCTTAGAAGACTTTCAGGAAGATTTATCTGCTGTCTTACCACAACCTGTGCAGGAATTAATTTCTCAAATTTCCTCATTTCACAAGAATTACAGGTGACAGACCCTGCACAGGACAAAGCCCCACAGGGCACGGGGCCATGTAGCCTCTGCAATCAACTTCCAAGAAGTGACGGGGGGTAAATCCACAGGTTGTGTTATTATCATCTGTATCACAGCAGCACTAGGAGACCACAATTGAAATCAAAGCTCCATTGTTGGAGGCTTAATAGGTATCTCTGTACCCACACTACAAGGGGAAAAAAATAATCTTTCAAAGAGTTATCAACCCAAATGTACAAATAAATAGCAACATCCATTTCACAGAGATTCTAAAGAAAAAAAAAATACAGGGAGACTAAGATCTAAGTCTGCTGTTTTCTAAGTTTTGCCTTAAATGCTCTGACCAGTTTAGAAGGAAAGACTGACACACAGCTGGGAACAAAACATCAGTCTTCCCAATCTAGTACCACAGATGAGAGTGGCAGATGATGCTTTGCTGGAGGGTATGGGAAGCCCCAAAGAATTACAAACAAGAAAACTTGAAATTCCTTTCCTCCCTTGCAATCTGCAGTATTCGATTGAGTAAGAATTAACCAAAACACGTTCTCCCATCCCTCTTTCAATGTAATTCTCTGCTATAGCCGTAAAAAGCAATTTATTCCCATCTTCAGGGAGCTACACAAACTGCACCTTATCCACCAGCCCCATACCTCTCCAGAGCACACAACCGCTTTATTTCCTCCACTCTTTTTATTTTTCCAGAAAACTCTTTTTAAAACTGGCAGCAAACCAGTAAATAAAAGCAGGCAGTTCAAAGAAGCAGGGGTTGACTTGTGCCAGTCCTGACATAATATGCACTGATATGCATATATACAGTATTTAAATTATTCTCCCTGCCATCTGTGGCAGTGACTTTACGATGGCGCATTTTGAACAGGTATAGATTTATAAGGATTTTCTGCTTCACGTTTCAGATCTGTTCTCTGAGCAGAGTTTTCCTTCTCCCATGACAGCGACACCACGTCACTGTCACAGGGGGGTTTGCTCTCAGCATTTATCACTTTCCACGTCCCTTAATGCAAATCAGCAGGAAGCAGTAAGAATGATGGAGGGTTCACGGGCATTTGCATCTGTCAAAAAAGGCTTATTTTATTGCCACAGGGCCCTCCACCCCCAAATTCTAGAGATCATGGGGGCTGTCAGGTTGCTTTACGCTGCAGCACATCTAATGTCAAACCAGTCTGCGTTGAGAATAAAAGATTACACCAGGCAAGAGCACTGGGAAACCTCCCGGAAAGGATCACTCTGAAGAAAGATGAGAAGATTCATGGGCAGGTACAAAGCATATGGACCCTTCAGAAAAGTCACAACTCTTTGACAAGTGATAACACAGAGATGCCTTCACATGTGAAGTTTCTTTTTTTTTTTNTAATTTTTTTTTTTTTTTTTTTTTTTTTTTGAGTAACTGAAAGATTTAATTGGCTCAGAACACAGGAAATTTGCAGTAAGGTATTTATTCAAATTTCTTGATGCATATACAAGCAAAAGCATTTTCTTTTTTCTGATAATCATAGGACAGAAATGTAAATCACTCCAAAATATTCATCCCATTTCTCATAGTTTACAGGTTATGCCATATTATTCCTTCTCAAAGTTCTTGAGAGAAAGTACCACGTACTCTTTAAACATGCATAATTCAACAACAGCTCTAGATGTTTAATGGAATCTTTTGTTTCATTCTTTACTCACAATTAGACTTCACACTTATTTACACTATAGCCCTCAATTATGACCGCAGTTTGACTACATACCTGAAAGAATTTCGGAGACATTTTATCTCTTCATGCAGACCCTGAAAAAAAATCCGTAATTGCTTGTCATTCAAAGAAAATTAAAAATCATTTTGGGAAAGATGCATTGAATTGCAATTCATCTCACTAATTCTAACGCTGCGAGGAGGAGCCCTGCGTATATGTGTGTCAGCAGCCTTCTCCAGGTGGACAAAGGACATCAAGCATCCTGCGGGTCGTTAGTCCCACAGCATTAACTAACGGACAGGGGCTGAGCTCACCCTGCTCCTCGGGATGAGGAGGACCCGAGTTTGTCACCATGCGTTTGACTTCACCGCAACCTGGAGCACATCATAAACCTCACATATCTTGGATGTGTTATGTGAGTTTAGAAGCTAAATTTTACCCTCATATAGACTCCTTACAACATTTACCTCATCTTGTGCAATTCCTCACCTTTCTCCCCCTTTCCCCCTCCCTCCCTCGCCACTTTTTTCTTAACTTCTCCCACACAGCAAGAGCAGCAGCTCCAAGCCCCATCAGCTCAACCAGCTCAGAGCTACATAAATGCTTGGGCAAAGCTGCTCTTAGCACACAGCTCCTGCAGAACTTTCCATAGGATAAGGGGGAACAGTTTTAAACAGAAAAAGGCAAGATCTAGATTAGATACTAGACAGAAATTGTTTGCTGTGTGGGTGGTGAGAGCCTGGCCCAGGTTGCCCAGAGAAGCTGTGGCTGCCCCATCTCTGGAGGGGTTCAAGGCCAGGGTTGGAGGGGGCTTGGAGCAACCTGGTCTGGTGGGAGGTGTCCCTGCCCAAGGCAAGGGGTGGCACTGGATGATCTTTAAGGTCCCTTCCAACCTGAACCATTCTAGGATTCTGTGATTTATGATAAGCCTGAGAGAAATCAATAGATGACAAGTGACAGGAATGACTTTGGAAAAAGTGACACTGTGTTGGACAACACTCTCAAGGCAGTGAGAATCTGCATCATGTCTATGATGAAGTTGTTACTATTTTTATATAAAACAAGAAAAAAATGTACCTGGGTAATATTTTAATTCACTCCACATTTAAGATCTCCACAGTGAAGAAAAGATTATCCTGCTGTGATCCACAGGGCAAGGTTCAAAGAGGGTTAGCAGAAAGTCAACAAAGCACGAGTATGGTTTTTGTATTCTAAGAAAAATGCCAGCATGTTCCTCAGTAGATGGTGGAACACAATGGTCACCAGCTTGCCTCAGTAAGGAAACTCAAACATGTATGAAAACCTTTCTAGTAGAAGAGAGGGTGCGGTAAAGAGACTTGAGATTATTCTGTTGAGAACAGACATACCCAAGCAATGATGTTACCTTCATGTCTCCACCTCTGAGCTTCAGAGCTGCCCAAGGGAAGCCACCAACCACCACAGCAGCACTCCAAAGGACAAGCAGTTCTGGTCTCTGAGCCCTGGTATTAACATTCCAAAGTCTTCCATAAGAAACAACTGAATTTTGTAGTCTCTTGAAAGGTTGCAAATGTCACTAGACTGACATCTTGCATTGTATAACTGTGATGTAGACTCCCACTTGGGAGCTTTCTAACCCAATTTGCTCCAGTTTAGTGCTTTGGAAATCACCCATTCGTGAACTCCCTGCTCTCGTGAAGCCTGCAGTTGGTGTGGGTTAACCAAACCAAATGGGTAAATGGATAGCTGCAGAGTATCTGTGCTGAGAACATTACTGAAACCTCACCCAGAGGAGTGCTGGGGCAGGGCAGGGGTAAATATTTGTTTTGGGTTTTTTTATTTATTTCCTCTAAAACAAAGGAACTTAAACACACACGAGTTACATTTTCTTAAACGAGCTTCACTTCAAGCTTCCTCCCAGCCTCAGCAAACCAACATTTGAGATTTCTTGTAATAAAATCTAAATGAAGTTGTCAGCTGCTCCTAGATGCCCTAGCAGCCAATAAAAGTAATGAATTAATATGTGTGGTACCCACTCATCCCATCACCTCCCGTCTGCCAAAATCCTTCTGGAAGCCTCAGAGCACTGAGTAGCATTTCCCTGATGTCATTGACACAAATTGTCCGCATGGCAAAACTAATTCATCCTGAAGCATGTAGCTTTTCAGGCATGTCAGGGGAGCCTTCGTGTATTAATCAAAAAACACTAACCAAAAAACCCAACTTTAATGCCTGTCTACATTTCCTCTTTCTTTAAAGGTTAAATCCAGGAGAAACTACATATTTTTTCCTCATAGAGTACCTGGCCCTATAATCCATAACATTTTTCCCATCAGAGGTTACTCAAAAGTAATAAGAAAACAAATTGATTTTCACGGGGAAATATTTTTCTAATTGAAGTTGAGCAGTCAATGTTTTTAATGAAAGGGTTTATGTTTTAAAGTAATTTTAATACATGTACAGAAAACCCAGAAGGAACATCTAATTTAAGGCACCCAAAGATTACAGAAATGCATGTTGTACCGTTGCCTCTGCAATCTCAGCTCCACCATCTCATGGATCTTCTTTATTTACATGTCCTTAATTACATCAGCATTTTCCCAGGTGTTTCTGCCTCATCCCTGAGAGCACAGAGTAGTGAATCCTTCTTGCTTAATGAGTGTGTATTTAATATTTTGGGTTTGCCTCGCTTCTCAGTGTGTCTGAGGCCTTATCTCCTGCGTACTGTCCAAACATTGCTCTGAATAAAGAATTTTTCATTTCCTTTGGGCTTTTCTCTGCTGTTTGTCACTATCCAAATGCTTCACAACATTAATTAAACTGACAAGGTGAGGCAGCAGTATTATCTCCATTTTACACATGGGGTACTGAGGCACATAAAAGTTAAAAGTCAACAGTAGAGCTTGCCATAAACTTCACAAAAAATATTGCAGTGGAAATACAGACTAGAGAAGACAGAGTTGCCTTCAAATGGAAGCATTTAAAGAAGGCCCAAACAAGAACCACAGGTTCTGGGTGAATGATGTACAGAGAGAGTGAAAACCCAGTAATTTCAACCTGAAAATAGAAACAGTATTTCCATTTAGCAAACATCTTAGAAAGTTTGAATTTACAGTACCAGCTGGAAAACTTAGAGTTGTGAACTTGTAAGGTTGGGGTTTTTTGTTCAATTGCAGTTAAAAATAGCCACTCGCATTGGATGTTCATTGTGGGGCTTTGCTACGCAAATGTGTTGAAGGAGTTTGAAGCAAACCAGCCCAAAGCCAGCATTATGGGATCTAAACTAAAAGCTTCTAAGCCAATATAGGATCAACCTTCACTCTCTAATTTAAGATAACTAGGGGGCTAATTCAACACACGTTTCAGTAGGTGCCTCTGAGCGGTGCACCAAAGCACCAATGCTTTGATGGGATTCCCGTTCTTCTCTCCATCATTGCACTCTTTAATATTTCTCATTACCAGAATAAAAACTTTGATTTAACCTTGGTAACCCTGGAGCACTTCAGATAATGGCAGATGTATCACCTGACAGGTCTGTGACAGACCCCAGTATCGTGGGCAAAGTAAAGGCAATTTTACGTGGAAATGGCAAGTTTTCTGAAGCTGGCATCCTCCTCTGAATGCAAGAACTACTCAGAATAACCTGTAAGACCTAGAATAATCAAAGCAAATATGACTACTGGGGGGGGTTTAGCATTTTTTTTTTAAGCTATAATCAGCCACTGAGTATTCTTACAGGTTACCCGAGTCTGTTATTGAGCACAATTCTGTTCCTTCTCAATGTGACAAGTGCCCACTCATGTAAAAATTAATTGAAACAAACCAATCCAACAAAAGTCACCCAAATGCAGGGTAAATACGGGTGGCTGGTGGTGTTTGTGTGAGTAACAGAGAGGTATTTCTGAAGCCTCCAGTAACTGTGGTCTCGTTTTGACAAGACAGAGTTGCCTGACTTTGTCCAGGTAGTCACCTGGGTCAGATCTTTTGAAACTATGGTTTCTCAAGACAATCTATAGATTTCAAAAGACAACATTTTTAAAAAAATCAGTGACAGAATATGAAGACAAAATCCTTAAAGTGCTTGCAGAGAGTGATAGTTTAAGGACTCAAGTTGCCAAAGAAATGTCATAACAATTTCTCTGAAAATAATATTTTCACTTCATTATGTATAACCTCCTAATGGGTTCCAGAATCCTCAACACTTCTTTCCCTCACTACAAAATACTGTTAAAAAGCAGCAAGCTGCTGATTACAAGAATATGCCTCAACTAAATCCCTTCATAGCATGTCAAGCACACAAATATTTTAACAGCTAATGGCAAATTCCACAGTAATACATATATATTTATTAATTTCAGTCATTCGGGCCAGGGAGGTATGAGTAAGGGCACTATCACTTAGGGCTGTAATTAATCATCCAGGACATTTCATTGTCAGGGAACATAAATCAGGAAGGAAGCATTTCTCTTACCTGGGTGATATGTAGCCAGCATTAACACAGTGACAGAATCTAATGCCTGTCAGTAACCGATAGATGTTTTATCTACCTTTGACACCTAAGGTGCGGGGCTGATTCACACGAGTGCCCTCCACCTCTGAATTCATTTTCTGGATGTAGAGCACATCCTTTAAAAACTTTAGCAGAGTACAGCAACAAAGCTTGAGAAAGACCTTGCCAAACACCAAGATACAAAGTTTCTGAAGTAAAAGAAAAAAAAGTCTTATACATCAACACAAGATGTAACAAATACATCACATAATATGGGCAAAAATGCCCATTTGCAGGACAGCATAAGGCAATTCCTAAATTGTAAAACAATTGTAAACCAGCCACTGATTTAGCTCCTGTGTGCCTTCGTTAAACGTCCACTGGGTTGTTAAGAAAAACATGCAAGAGAAACACTGCTTAAAAAAAAAAAAGCAAGGTTGAAGAACTAAAGCTCATTTAAAAAAAAAATACAAAACAACTTTCTAGGAACCCATAGAACATCCTCATATTCAGGATATCCCCAGTGCCAGTGCAAGTGGGGACGTGAACCTGGAATCACAGAAGGCAAAGTACTTTGAAACTCATTTTGTGCACGGCCAAGTTTTTCCAGTCCCTGTGACTCATAAAGGTATAGGGATTTTCCCTTTTTCAAAATTGGATTTCATGGAGACAATTAACTCAAAGAAAGCCGAGAAGCTGAATTCAGGCTGATGTTATTTTCTACCCATTCACTGCCAGTTGACCTGGATCAGTATGTGACCACCAAATAGATATGAGTGAGCACCTCCAGCCCAACTCTAATAGTCCCTGTGGCTCACAGCCCACCACAGAAAGCTGCCAGCCCACCCTCTCCCTCACCTCCACCACCCAGCCTGCAACCTCTTCAACAAACACAGCTGTACATGCCTGGCACTGGGAGGGGAAAGCCCTAAATCTTCCCAGGACAGGAATAAGAATGAAGCATCTTGACTCAGCACCAGAGCCATCCTGCATAAACCTGACTGAGCTGGTGAACTGAATCCAAATTAGTGGTTGCAGAAAGACTTTAAATTGTTGAAATACAATAAAGTATTTAGTTAAATAAAGCAGAGAGAATACAATTAGCATGCAATGTCTTTGAAAAAAAAAATCTCAAACCTTCCAAGGCTTGGCTCTGAGCTGCAGGGCTCGGGCACTGCTCTGGTCTCCTGGTATGGCATTGCCCATGTGCCACGCTCAGTCACATGAGATACATGAAATATGAACTACTAAATCCTCAAATCTACACTCATTTAAAATATTAGATATACAGGAGCATTTATTATCTCTAATATTTACTTGGAGCTACTGCAAACACGCTAGAGGACACCTACCCAAAATATCCATGCACAACCAGGCTGATGAGAGATCTGCATTTGAAGAGAGGCAAGTCTTCCACAAGCAGATAAAACTCATTAAAAACCTTAAACTACTTAAGAATATCCTGTTAGATTCTGGAAACGCTTGTCATTTTATTTGACAGTTCTCCTCCAACTAACACCAATGTGCTTCTGGCACTATTCAAAGCATCTCCCACCAGCAATGCTAACATTCATCAAAAAACTTGGGTACTACTCTGATCTAGAGTTAGAAGCTGGACCAGGTTTAGGACTGTTACTAATATTTAAAGCACCTAAAAGAGAGAGAAAACTTGGATATTTTTGAATTTTTTTTTGAGGGCCAAACTGGACACACACAGCCCAACCTGTCCCCTGCTGAATGATAAAAACATGGTCACGAGCACAGCTCATCACCAGAGATTAAACAGTTCAAGACTCCCAAAGACAGCATCAATCCTTTTGCTTTTAAATATTTGAAATCTCAGCACTTAAATTCTGCCACTAACGGCTCAACTTGTAACTTATTTCTCAGCCTGCTTATTCTCAGACTACAAATTTTATATCCAAACTCAAACCTAAATATACTGATTGCAATCTACCACAGGAAAATATAGTTACATTTCTTATTTAATCACACAGTTCTATCACCAATGTGTAAAGCAAAAAAAAAAAAAATACATGTACAACTGTATTACTGCCTGTACTCTAAGTGCTAAGGTAGAATTTTGCCCACAGGCAATATCTATAAACCCAGGTCTGAGACACTCCATTTGTAAAATACGAAACATAAACCACACACTTTCAGCCTCTGATGGAAGCATTCTTCTCCAAAGCAAAATTTACATTTAAATCTGTATTGTAAGGAATCAAATACTAAAAATAAGTGTCAAGGTTTACTTCTTCACTGAATTGTTTCTTAACTAAATTCAAGCATTTTGTCTAACCATTTACATTCTTATTGCTTTCCAAAAATTACAAAAATTTCTTTAATTATTCATTATATCTAACTACCAGGAAATGCCTGAAATTGCTTTTGTTAAGAAAATAAGAACAGGCTGTTTACATTGAGCTGCTGTGGCACAGAAAATAAAAGGAAAGAAATTCCTACTGATTCACTAAATACCAGATAGTTCCGATGAAACCCAGAAAAAACACCTTTCCCACTTCAAATCTCACTTTTCCTGGCCTTCACCCCACTCCAGAAGAAACAGAGCACTCGGGACCCTCATCTGGAGGAAGACAGTGCTGGAGGCAGCAACCCAGCAACCTACCTGTCTTTGGATGGTCACATTTCTTTTGACATCAATCCCAATAACTTCTCAACTTACAAACCCAGACAATCCATACTCCTTTCAGCAGACAGCTACAACATGTAAGAAATTTCTGGCCACCTAAATGAAAAAGACCCCAATTTACTGAGCAATAAAGCATTGCTTCCCAAAAGGGTAAACATGCACCCAGAAAACTCATGGTCTTGGAGAACTGCTGCGTGGTCACCAAAAGCCACCAGGTTTTCAAAGCATTTTTGACAGGGTAGGTAGGAACAATTATTTACAGAATTTTAAAGTTTAAGGTAATTTAAACAAGTATTTCTTTTATTCTTTCCTTTGATAGCTGTGGCAACAAAAGTTAGGTATTGCTACAGCCTGCTGTACACATACACTGAATAAATAAATATTTTAAATAGTACAGAAAACCATTCAGTGGTACCCTAGCAATATTTTGTTTTGTTCTGGCAAAAGGCAAGTAAGAACAAAGTTAAGTGACTAACTTCTTTACAGTTAATGTAGAAAAACAATTAAGTAATAAGACTTCACACAGGAGCCACATAAAGTCCCTAGTGGCCACACATAAGAATTGCTTAACAAAGCGCTTTGTACCACAACCCAAATTCCTTCATTACTAACCCAAGTTCTGCAGTCAAAAAGGAAATCAAAGACTGTTTGCACTCGCTGAGCTCAGCTGCTGCTCCAGGTTATTTCACAACCAGATGTGTTAAGATCTCTCAGACTGATCAGGTTCATTTTTAATGCAGAAAAATCTTTTTCTGCACCTGGGTTTTATATCCTATTATGATGCTAGAAGAACTTAAGACTTATTTTTAACCAACTTACTCTGCCAAGGGCACGCTGGCATAATTCCATTCCAACTGATAGAAATACATAGCGAAATTTGACTCATTAGAATTAAATGTGCTGCTAATTCGTGAAATATTTTGCCCGACCCATCAAATCAACTGAATACTTTCATGCTCTTTCTTCTCTTTAGCATGATAACTAATTCAAAGTCATTTATTCCACTTCATTAGGACCCAAAGTTGATGTGAGAAACAATAGCTGTTAGAGCTTATATTAGATCAAGAATCACCTTCTCAGTGAAGCAGCCAAATGACAGCAAGAGTCAGAATGTCACTTCTCTCTAAATGATTATCTTCTTCATATTGATTTACTTTTCAGATATATTACGTGTGGCTTTTCCTGGTTTTACATTTGATTCAAAATGCCCAGCCCAGCAGCTCGGTGCAATGAGAACAGGGGAGGATGCTCAGCAGGAAACCTGGCAGGGCAAGAGACACCCCGTTCCTCCCTGCAGAGGGGACTGAGAAATCTCATCTCAGGGATCCTCAGCCATGAACATACAACTCTATTCAAGTTTAGCACACCTTCAAAGCAACTAAAATCATTACAACTTTGTTTCCTCATTCAGTCACTGGTCCAGATTCACCCATTCTAGCCCAAACCCACGAAGTTATCTTCCCAAAACTTCAAGATCTCAAGAAAGGAACAAAATAGCGACAGATTTTAAGAAAATTCAAAAGGCTCAGCAAACTACTAAATTCAGTTCCTAAATTAAGCAGTGTACAGGTGAAAGGAATAAGGGGGATATTGACTTTTCACAGCACAAACGCAAAAATTCCCTTTAACTAAAAAGACAGTGGCTGAGGGATGTATTTTAGCTTTTTCCCCTTATATTCCCTAGTAAAGCTTTAATTTGGGAGATACCTGTATTTTCAGCCCAAATTCCTACCTAAACATTTTTTATCAAATTATTAAAACCCTAGTATGTAAATAATAATATCAAGAAAGAAGAAAAGTATAAGAATTTCTTCAGAAATCACCTCTGGCATTTGGGTAAGCAGCTGATGCAATCCCGGAGCCCTCACCAATTACCTTTAGAAACCCATGAAGAACTGACAAGGTTCTTAGCTAGAGGAAAAGAGCAAACAAGGTGCTAATTCAGAAGGGAAAAGGGCAGTAGGAGGCAGGAAGCTCTATATTAGCCAGCTCCACCTCCAACCCTGAAACCAGGTGGGAACAATCAGCCCATGAAAAAAGCCAAGGAGATCCTCAACAGCTGACATGGTTTTCTCAAGAGCAAATCACCCATCTGGTTTTCGTCTGCAGCAAGGTAATAGGATCAGTGGATAGCTCAGCCCTGGGTGTGATAAGGCTTTTGACCTTGTCCCACATGATGCTGTCACAGGCCAGTGGTAGAACTCCATGTCTTGGGGATGCTGAGGTGTTTGTATAACCCACCGGGAAACACAAAGAGCAATTACAGATGTCTGACTGTCAAACCAAGCCCACAGGGGGTTGCCAGGGCGCAGTACTACTCAAAATCTTCACTAATGATTCAGGTGATGGACTAGGGAGGATGCTGATTAAATCTCCCCATGACAGCAAGCTCAGAGTGGCAACAAATACAGGGGGAGACAAGAGCAGGATTTGAAACGACCTTGCTAAATGCAAAAAACAGCCTGGGGGAGGAGACAGAACCCAAACATATACAATTCAATCAAAACAAGTGCAAAATTGTACGCTTTGGCACTCACATGGGGCAGTACCCCATAACTGCCAGAGCAACCCCAAAGAGCTGATCAGGGTCTCTGACTTTGACAGCCCTGAGGCTGTCACCAGTGGTGCTCATCTTCCCAGTGCTTCCTGTGTGATGACCTACCAGGGTACACACAGGAGACTGAAACATCCAAAATGTTCCCAGTTTCCACCTCCATCACAAAAGCTGTTGGTTAAAATCCTTTTTACCTCGCAGGAAATAAGCAGTGCAGCCACTGTCATTAGCGTTAATGCCATCTTGATTAGCAAGCCCTGCCCTGTGGGACACTGGCTGTTTCTCAATATTTCTGCCTCGTAATGCATCCCAGGCAAATTTTGCCTTAATAAATGCTTGCTATGGCAGTTAAGAATAAGAAATCATACATCTCATCTCCTTCAGCCTCACATATGCATTGATTAAAACCTAATGAAGTTTATAAAATGCAAGCTATGTGGCTAGAAACACCAACTAGGAAAAATCTCTGGAGTAATGAAAAATCACACCTCTAATATCCTCACTTCTGTGCAAAAAAGAAAAGATACCATTAGTTGTATGGTTCAATCCTGGTCAGTCAAAGTCTCAGTAACAAAATCTGGAACTTTTAAAGGCAATGAAATTCTCTGCTTTTTAACAGTCAGGCTGGTAAAACTGAGCTTAACCTCAGAGGGAAATTATTAATTAAAAAGTAACATTCTGGGGTTTTTTCCACAGATATTTGCCAAATTAGTTCTCTAACCTTTAAGCTCCGTGTCACAAAACTAAGAAATAGAACTGCTGTTTAATTAAAGCTACTTTAGGAAGGGAAGACGTGCTTTCAAGTTCAAACTGGTGTATGCACCAGTAACTAAAATATGTGTCCTAAGGCAGAGGTACAGCTGTATCACGGTTTGCTTATTCATAGAATTGTCTGGGTTGGAAGGAACCTTTGACATCACCCAGTCCAACCAGCAACCTAACTCTGATAAAAACCATCACTAACCCGTGTCTCTAAGCACTAGGTCAACCCGGCTTTGAAATCCCTCCAGGGATGGTGCCTCAACCACTGCCCTGGGCAGCCCATTCCAGGCTAATAACCTTTTCAGTGTAAAAATTTTTTCCTGATATCCAGTCTGAACCTCCCCTGGCACAACTTGAGGCCGTTTCCTCTTGTTCCTCTTGAACAGGCTCCTAGACCTATGCTGGCAACATGACACTTTTCAATTTCAGATGGCATCACAATAAAAAGGAAAAAATGAGGAAAAAAAATCATCATTGTGTCAAGCCTTGGAATGCTAACATTGTCTCAACTTCTGCCCTTCAGCATATTTTGCCTGTGAACCTTGTTGACATTCCTGTGTCACTCAGCCACAGCCACGGGACACGTCCTAGACATCACCTGGAGCCACTGCCAGAAGTTGCTCCTCCACAGCAGAGCTGCAAAACCAGAAATCTGAGAAACACTATTCAGGTTTTGCTGGGAATGAGTGGAAAAGGACGATGGTTTGCAAAGGGTAAACAGTGATTTCCAAAGGAGATGTTGGAAGCCATGTACTAATAAAATATTTTACCTGGAAAAATGTGAGAGTATATAATAAAACAATGATGGGGGTGTATTCAAACTTGGGGAAGAGATAACAACCTCCTCACTTAAAGTGTTTGAAATTAAAGTAGAAAGCATAATAGCAAATGTATTTTACTTTAAGAATGGAAAAATGATGGATTATGGAGGACTGCATGACTAATTATAATTTGTATAATATGTGATTTGTAATACTGCATCAGATGATAATCTGCTTATTTCTAAAACCAATGATGGCCAAGAGAGGATATCAAGGGGGCAGGGGGAATCCTTAAAATGAATCACAGGGGCCAGCGGTATCTCAGGGAGTAAGAGTGGGAATGGCTGACTCTCCTCCCTATTACTCAGCTGGACTAGTCCTGCTTGGGGACCAGGACCCACCCCCAGTGTCCCTCCCCGTGGCTAAGGATGATGGTGCACATGGAGTGTGCACTTGTCCCTCCTTCCCTTCTCACATCCCTCCTCCCTCTCCTGGTTCCCGCTTCACCAGACAACCCATATACACATACTTTTGGCAATTTGGCTGCAGAAGAAGAAGGGCAAGAGCATTCCCCATCCCCCTCTTAAACCATGTAAGAGAAAATCACACCAACCTAAAGCCTCATGGAAGAGCCAGATCCACCTTCTGCTGAAGACATGCTGCCTGCCACAAATATTGACTAAATCCGGTGACACAAATAAAGGCCCTGAGCAATGCAATCTTTAAAAAACACCGGAATACCACCTACACTCTTCCCCCTCCAGGTTCAACAAAGACGTCCCATGACTGTGGTAGGATTTTATTTCCCACTTTGGAGTCACATCAGCGCAGGGAATTTTTTATTGGCGTTTACTTGGGCAACTTCACAGCAGAAAGATCTCAGGAGCTTTTCTCCAGTGCTTTTTTCTGAAATTGTCTCCTGCTGTATTCATCATGACCAATTGTATATCACTTCCCCATGAGTAATAAAAGCAATTCACTTCAGTCAGGCTTCCAAATTATATGGGAATCATGTTTATAACAAGTTTCTATTATTTGTATGCTTTTATTAGAACAAGAATATCACCAATGAAGAACACAGTGTTCCTTTAAAATCCTGCTTTCAGAGCAGCAAACTTTGAAGGCAATCTCTGAAATATGTAATTTACAAAATTACTGTAATTGATGTAACTGTTATATTGAGAGGTGTATAAGTTCAGAAGCTTCCTATATAATGCATTTCTGTTTTAAAAAATGCTATCTTCTCTTGAATAATGGAGCACAGCTAATAACCTGTCTCTCACCAACAACCCAAGTCAAGCAAGCGGCAGGGCCAAGTTGCAGAGCTTGTTGAACTTGTCGTTTCCTCATTTGACAAGTCAATGGATGAAATAATTCAAATTAAATAAAAATTAGACCAAACCTTTATGCAGTCACCAGCCTTTTTGGAGGTGTGAAATTTCACTTGCCTTAGAATAAAATGTTATGTTTCAGCTGCCAGAAAGACCAAATGAGTGCTACAAATGGGTAGAGCTTTCTCTGTGGTCAGGTGATATAAATTTAAGTGATACATATTTATTTCATTTAAGGAGGAAGCTCAGGACTCTTTCTACTATGCCTCCAGGGAGTGTGAAGACTGGAGACCTCACATGCTGCTCCATTACTCTTCAATTATTAAGATTTAACAAATGTGAAAGTAAAGGAATGGCCACCATTATAATAAAAATCATACCAGGCATGTGGCATACAAACATAACAAAAATGTTGACTCTTTTTTATTAGAAGCTGCAGTCTTACTTTATAACATTTAGTGAACGGGCATATTTCTACTCTCAGCGCTTTCTTAGAGATTGTTCCGAAACCTCTGCTGTTTGAAATGGCTGTTGTTCATCGACTTCCGTAAAATAATTGGCACTATAATTTTATACCTGTCAAAAATCCAATATACAGCATTGACTAATTGCTATTTTGTGTGCTCAGAAAGGTATAAAATCAGTTTAACCACTCTGGAAATCAACAAATTCCTTTGTGAAGCTGCTCAACAGTAAACATAATTGTGTTTACTCCCGCCAGTCTTTGGGTTTAGCCTTTGAGGGGGGAGGCAGATTTGCTTATATCGTAAATAATCTTACAACAATTCTGAGAACAATCTTGTATAAACCACTCTCGCATTGGTGAGAGCCCTCAAAATATAGTAGCTACTACATGACTTTATGGTTTGCATGGCTTCTGAAATGATGCAACCTCTTGCCCCAGTGACTTGCAAGTTCTTCTCCTGGTCTTTGTATCTATGTTTAAATCAAAGAACTTCAAAAAACTGTCAGCTTTGTAGCATTTGTATGTGTGATTACGTGGCAAGACTCATGCAAAAGTGTGGGATTTGACAGGCTATTGAAAGAGATGCAAAAAATACTGGAAAATGCTCCATATTTCTCAGGCCTCACATTAAACAGCTTCGGTCTCATCAGTTGGCATGTGCAGAGCATGAAATAATGTTATTTCCTTCCTCCCATGCCTCCTGTTACCCTGCTCTATTACTGCTCCCCCAGAAACAAGTAACAAAACTTCTCTGAAAACGTTTTCCATTAATGCCACTTCTATCAAAGCCTGGAAAGAACTGAATGAACCTTGAAGTGCCACCATCAAATTTCATGTCTGTGTATTTCAAAAAAACAATGCATCCTTCCTAATTTTACAACACATTTGGGCAGAATGGATTTTTTTCTTTCTGTGAAAATAACATTTCTAGCGCTACTGACTGTGAGTTTTATTGGCAATTGAAGTGGATTCTTGTAGATGCAAGAAATAAAGGCAAAGGAAAAAAATCCTTACAAACTAAAATAAAAATGTTATTATCAACAGGCAAAGAGAGGAAGGAAGCCGTTCCCTGCAGAAAATGGCTGCACTGAGCAACTGCACAAGCACAGATTTCCCCAGTTTGCAATAAGAGTCTCACAATAAAGATGCAAGGGTACTAATGATCTGATTTGCCAGAATTGTGCAAATGAGTTTTACCTTCAGCAGGGCCATCAGGTTTCATGTGATAAGAAGCCCTTGCTGCTTCGCTACCCTGCGCTACACGTTTTTTTCTTTTTTTTTTACTGAAATGAACTTCAATTGCAAGGGCATAAACATACCTTGATAATGGAGGCCAAATGATGCAATGTTTAATGGCTTTTGTCTGGGTGCAACATCCACCTTCAGGGGTGGTCCCGTGTTCTGGGAGATGGTAGCTGTTCTGGAGGGATTGCTCTTTAAGCAGAAAACCACATCCTTTTCTACTCTTTAATATAACGAAGTAATCTCTCCTCTTTGTATTTGCTGTCTTAATACACTTAAGCAATTAATCCATGACGTGACAGAGGCAGCATGAAAACAGACTCACAGCTTAGTTTTAATAAGCATTAATATATATATGCTGGGTTTGGCAGACCAGCCTTCTACAAATACTCGGCTTCCCAGATTACATCCATGAAAACTAACGATCTCTCACCAGACTTGTCCATGTTCTAATGAAGTAGTTACTCAAGTACAAGTAAAGTCAGGTGTGAAAAGCTGCCTCTTCCCATTTGCAATAAAGCCTTTCTCCCTATTTTGCTAACAAATTAAATTACTTGAGAGCAAAAATTTAATTACTGTCATGCACCATCTTTGTATTCGTGATCAAATAAGCACGTCTCTGCGAGCTTTGTAGTCCCTTGCTCTACTGAAATGGGAGAGAAATAAGATAAACCTAGCTGAATATCAGAATAGATTTACAATTTCTCCATGCAAAAAATTCTTGGGGAATAAAAAGTTTTATTCCTTTCATGTAAACAGAAAAGACTCTTTTAGCAGTCCGATAGCAGCATTGCCACCTTATGACTAAATCAGAGGAACACAATTATATCTGGGTAAGATATTGTCCTTAAGCCAAACAGAAAGATGGACAAGGGTTTAATAGCAGAGGTCACCTTTCTGTGGAGGCTCACCCTCTGAAGGACACACGGCAGGAGAGCACCATGGAATAACCTGCTGCTTCACACGGGTGTCGTGCAACACCCACAGCAACCGAGGACAGTGGGGGCACAGCGGGAAAACAGGTCAAACGACACAATCTTCAAAGTATAACTTCTCAGCCACATCACCGAAAATTTGTCTTCCCTACTGCTAATCAATTCCATTCCAAATCTGAGCTGGCTTTAGGATTTATTGTAGGACAGCTTTTCTTTCACCAGTTCTTTTTGCCCCTTAAAAGACTTGCACCCGTTTTTCTCGCCTGCACCAGGGCTGTTTCCCTGTCCATGACCGGATTAAAGCTCTTAACCCTCCCATGGAGGCAGCAGGGAGAGGGGACTGAGCCTGTGGGAAGGGCTTGCATTGCCCAGGTGCAAAAAACATCAGAGATACTTGAATTATGCAGGAAAAGATTGAGCCTTGTTCACGCAGCTAAGGCTGAGGGAAGGATGTCACCCGTGCTGTCCCATCCAGCCGCCAAGGGCTCTTGCTGCCTACACTGACAGCATCCTTGCTGGTTGTTAGTTTGATGTCAAAGCCAAGAAAAATGTCCCAGAGGATCAAGAAAAGAGAAAATCATCTTCAGTCCTATGCTGGGAAAAGAAGATAGAAAAATAGGTCTGAAAAGTGTCCGGAGAGGCCATCTGGCCCATGATGGTCTTGTCTGGTGCATGTCAACTGGCAAGAATCAGTGATGAAGAGTGTGGCTTCCCCCAGATGCAGCACCTGCACTTCTGCAGAATGACATCAGCCACATTGTCACCATCACCACCGAATTCATCCTGCCTACTGCCAAGGGAATGCCATTAAAAAGACTGGGAACTAAAACAGAGATGAAGTATTTACTGCCTAAACACAGTACTCAAGAGAAAGCTTCTAAAATTTATTCTTATTTGATCACAGACATATAAATGCTCTGAATTTCTCAGTAGCTCTAATACAATCACATATAATACTAAAATGCTGGCACTCTAGAGTAACACGCATTGTATCAGAAAGTCAGAATAACCTGAAAACACTCTACTTACTGTGCTTTAAAATACATTATACTTTTTCTTGTAATGAAGGAAGTATTTTGCGCTCTTTTGTACCATTTTCCTAGCAATCTCACTTGGAAAAAAAAAAAAATCACAATAAGTCCAATTTCTTGCTCTATAATCCTGTGAAAATATCTTCCTTAAATCTGGTTTTCAGTCATATCTCTTAAACAGTCCCTGAAATCTCAGCCAAGACTTGTTTCCTGCGCTGTGAGGATATATACGTAGCATAAACACATCCATGCCTTGGAGACCTCGTGGTTTAAACAGATGTGACAATCTATTATTAACTTCTCTGCAATCGAAATCAGAACTGTGCTGAACTGTGCTGAACTGTGTGTGAGCTAATAACAGCATTTATGCACTTTGCTGATAGACAGCGTCACGGATCAGTCAGTCACGTAGGCACCGAGATTCCTCGTTGTTCATGGGTGATAACACTTTTGCATACACGTAAGAATTGTTGCATATTGACCCTGATCCAAAGTGTTTTCTTAAAAATTTTAGGAGTAAGTCCAAGGGCAATGCAGAGCTAGATTAGCTCGTTATCCCAGCAGGGAGAGCTGTAGAGATGGGTCTGCCCTTCCCCTGCAGAAAGGGAGGTGGCCACTGAGGGGTTTGCATCCCCTCCCGCTGGTCCTGGTGCCAACATGGAGGTGCTGGGGACCTCCCCTGACCTGGGTGACACTTTGCTCTCACAGCATGATGCCCCTTGAGTCTTTGTGGCCATGCTAACACCGGACCAAGTATGGTAATAAACTCAACACATTCAGCTCCTTGTATTTTGTCAGCAAATCCTCATGGCCCACCCACAGGAAAAGTAGGGAAGGTAAAAGGGATGTTTCACGACAGTCCCGATAATTGATGTTGAAGCTGCCAAGTTACAAAGCACCAGTTACCTTTGAGTTTCTGCCTCCTTTTTCTGGCAGGAGCTCACTGAGCTGCAGGAGCACTGCTACGGGCAGGACTCAGGCAGTGCCACCACAGGTTGACCATGAAATGCTGGCCAGGGGTGGTGACCACACTCAGAGAGAAGGGCAGCATGCCAGCAAGCCAAATCATGGAAGAAAGGCGAGAAAGGTGTCCTGCAGACCACAGACCTCTTCCAGTAACACCCCGACCATGGCCTGACAGGCAGCACTGGTACACTCCATGTTCTCAAAGCAAAACATGCAAGACCCACAGAGATGCCACCACATCCCACTCCTGTGACTTCCCCGCTCCCATTATGGTTAAACTTCTCTTGAATTATTGGGCTACGGTCCACTGTGCCCAAAATCTAAAGCATTTCTCTCTAACTGACTACTCCCAGTCAGATCATACATCAAACAAATCTCCAGGGACAATCCAAACTCCATCAGCCTCCAAGAAGCTCTTTGGTTTTTTTCATCTATAACCGCAAGACATTTCTGAAAGCTGGAAAAACAGTTCTGCAGTTCTCTGCACTTTACCTTGCTCTGGTGTGATGGCTATCATTATGTTAATGATTTCTTTTTCTTTTTTTTCCCCCCCAGTACTGATATGATTAGCATTCCTCAAATCCTCTCTGCAGGAGGAGGTGCCATTTCGGATGGTAGAATTGAACTAACGTACAACAGAGGAGGCACTTGGTGGGTTCTTTTCTGAATCCTGGACTTCTATTTCTTTGCATTCCTCATTATTTTTACTGGAAATGAAAAAGGTGGACTGAGATTTGTGGGTTCTTCACGTCAGTGCTGACCGGACATCACCACCCACGTGCCTTGATAGTTAAAATACACAGCAAATAGGGGCTTTCTCCCTGATGGGCCATTGGAAGTTTGGTGCAAAATAGTTTCTTTTACTTAAACCCTGGATATTCACAATACTTTGCTAAAAATGTGCTAACAAAGGGCCTTCCTAAGCTCACATGTCTATTTACCTCTTGATAACTCCAGGAAGTGCCTAATAACTTCAATGGGCAGCTGGATGCTCATCAGTGATGCAGCTCTGGGCCTTTTCCTCTGAGCTCTTCAGTGAGCCAAACACTCAGCTTCTTGGCACTAAAATTCAAAACACGCTCTTTCCTCATTGACTGCAGCCTGGAAAACCCTGTTACTATTTATGTCTGTGGTAATCAGCTCACCTGGAGACCAAAAATCAAAGACAGTCAAGTGCAGAAGAATAAGTAGATACACTAAGTCCTGCTCTGGCCCCGTGGCTCAGCATCTGCTCTGGGGTTTTCCTTATGGTACATGTTGTTCTCTCCATGCTCAGAATTATTCATTTCCATATGGACCTCTTTCTATGGCACTGGTCATGATGTTACCTGAGTCTTTTATTTTGCAATACTACATTTATTTGCACAACCACTCTGTGAGGTAATGTGCTATCAATTACCCCCAACCCAACCCAGAACAAAAGGTCAAAAATACCCCCAAAGTTGGGTGATGCATCTAAAGTCTTAACATATGGCTTTTTCAGAGGATCTACCATGTGGCAGAACCACAGGATGCAGGTGCTTTAATTGGAGCTGCAGCCTGGTGGAGAGGATTGAGGTTGCACAGACTTTCAGCATCAGGATATTTTTTGTTAGAGCCAATAATAAACACTACAGAGAACAATTCTAAATCAGCTTCCATTTCACCGATTCCCAGGGGGAAAAAACAGTCCAAAACCATCTGTTTTCTAAAAACACCCTCTCCCACCTTGAACAAACATCAGTTAATCCTGACAGGACAGCAAACGCCCAGTGTTTACACAGCAGCAGAAGTGAAGCAGTAGGAAAAAATGGCATTTTTAATATCCTCCTCTACTTCCAGCAGCAAAAGCACAGCAGTATATTTTTCAAAACTGCTTCTTTGTGAATATGCATGAAACACGTGTAGCAGCATGGAACGAGCTCTTCTTTCAATGGGTAGCTCATTTTTCACACACAAAAGGAAAAAACAACATTTTTTTTTTTAATAGCCATAGTGCACACCATTGTCTTTTAAATTCAGGCAGAGCCTATTGCCAAATCCTAAACTTTGAAATCCTTAAATTCAGATAACCTTATCAAAGTTTCAGCACCATGTGAGGATTAACTCTTTCATGGTCATAGTTCCCGCAAAACCAAAGTAATCCAGTACAGCAAAAAGCAAAACAGATCTAAAAGTTAGGGCTAAATAACTGCATAAAAGACATAACTTCAGAAGTGGAGTTTATTTTTTTTCCCAGAAATTTCATATTTAGGTCTCACATGCCTGCCTCCCTCCCTCAGCCCTTGTGGACCAGGCACTTGCCCCGGGTCTCTAGCCCACTCAGGGGGAATAGTAGCCCAAGCCAAAGCAATGGGAGAGAGAGGAACCAACTCAGGTGTTCATACCGCAAGTCTTGGTGTGCCAGACAGAAGTTCACAGGGCAGAAGATGGAATCTGTTTGTAAGATGTCAAAGGGTTCCTTCAGCTTTCTGGGATGACTGGACACAGGAGTACAGCTGCTCGAGGGAGGTGTCCTAAATAACACCCTGCATAAGCTGTGACCGTGTCACCGGGGTGAATGACACAGTGACAGGTAAGCTGCTCTTGCTTGAAGAAATATGCTTTATTAGCTGCACAGCACCAGCAGCTCTGTTCCAGACGTGTGTTGGGGTTAGAAACTTCATTCTGTGATTTATAACAGTCATTACATCTAAAGCAAATAGTTGCCTGGATACATAAGAAAAAAAAAAAATATCACATATCCATTGCAGTTCAATTATCTAAATTGCCTAAAGGACTCTTACTTTCTGGCATTTTTCTTGCTCCTCCCCAAGAGTTCTTCATTTAGGATTCCACAAATTGTTTGTTCCTTACACATTGTCATCTTGGACTACAGCTGGCTATGACTTGGGGTGACTTTATATGACTTTAAATGATGGGGGTCTTAAAATAATTTTAAAAAAGAAGTTCATAAAAAATTGTAGGTCACTAGAACTCAGAAACTCAAATCTAAAATCTTTCACCTATCATGGCACTGGGCTCCCTGAAGCTATCTCCTCCCCCTGAATTTGTGGTTCCAGGCCAATCCTTACACCAAAGGCTCGTAAATCCTACACCATTGAAATCTCAGAGAATGAGATTTCCTGATGGTTTAACACCTCCAGCTTCAAAGCAAGGTCTCTCTTTCACCTGTGCCACAGGCCAGTTCCAAACCAAACATAACAAACTGGGAACCTTCAAGGCTCCTCTGACTTCCTCTCCATGTTTGTCCTCATCCTCATCATCACCTCCCTCTAATGAAAGAACAACGGTGTCCTTCAGCTCCCCAAAAGGTAAAGGTGGTGTCATTTGGTAGTTTTCCCCTTATCACCAGAATTCCTGGCGAGGAAGAAGAGCTCATGAAAATAAGCACTACCAATTTTATGAGCATACGAAATATTTTTACTGAAAATTCTTTCTCTGTCACATGTCTAAAGGAACATGCACAATTTAAACAAATAGGACACGAGTTTCAAGGCACATATTTTTAATGCCCTATAATTTCAATCCCAAGTACCACATCAGGCAATTTAACAGTAATTCACACAGTTTAAAGGGCCCTTAAAAATGTCACTTCACATTCATATGGTGGAGTACACAGTCTTGATTTTCAGCTGGAACTGGCATAAGGAGGGCAATGAATGGTGTCTGATCACAAATCATCTCAGAAATTGTGAGAAACGACTCACTGGAAACACTTTGGCCATGGAACTTGATCAGAAATCTTTAAAAAGGGTATTTTGACATTGCTATTTAAACTTTGCTCTTCGTTTGTTAAGAAAGGTGTTCAATCACTTTATATTTTGTAGAGAACAAATATTCTGTCATTGTTTCTTCTACTCAAATGGTGAAATGACACATGACAATTGTAGAGATTACTTTGTGCTACGACTCACTGCTGCCGGCTGCTCCTCGGGGAGGAGGGGAGGGATGCAGCGTGGGAAAACATCCTGGAGCATTTCAGTAAATTAATTAACAACGGAATGCTAAAATCTAATTAAGAAACCATCAGCTCCGAATCTCATTTGGACTGATACTTACTTCTAGTGTATTAAGAGATATCTCCAAGGAGCAGTGCCGTGGATCGTGCCCACAGTGCATCCTCTCATTTAGCGACACATTTTTCTCACGCTGGTCCAACTCACCAGCAGGTCCTGTAGCTCTGAACTCCGACCTGCCCGTCGCAAGGCTCTTCTCTCACAATTGCAATTAAGTGCAGGAAGAATATACTTAATTATTGCTAAGCTGGGTGGATATTAAGTTTCCAGGCTGCGGATGCTGAAATGAGAAGAGGGCACTTTTCAGAGCATGGACCCATGTGCTGTCGAGCTATTGGAAGGTGAACTGGGCATCACAGCAGAATGCTACCCGAAACTGTACCCATGGTGTGTGTGATCACCACATCCCTGCTCGGTGGCCATGCAGCAACCTGTCCCCTGCACCACCTCGAGCCACAGGGGGAAGGAAAAGGGTTTTCTTGCTGCTCACGGCAGGTGGAGTGGACTAGATGACCTTTGAGGGTCCCTGCCAACACAAACCCTTCCGTGATTCTATAATTCTATTCTATATGGGCACATAAACCCCCCGGGTCAGGATGTCTGAGGACAGAGACCTGGTGAGCCAGACCCAGCACCACCATGGGCCCTGCTCGCACCTTGCAGAGGACTCTGATTTTGGCATGTCCAGTGTCCTTCCCGATTTACACCAGAATATGCAACAAGAACCGGGAATAGCAGCACAAATTCAGACCAGGCAATGAAGGGACACACAGGGTTATGGAAATATGCTTTACACAGGGTTTGGCAAATCCAGAAATCCCTGTGCAAAGCTATAGAAAATCCTCTCGCTGCTGCTTCTGCTCCCTGCTGCTGCACTGCATCACTCCCTCGGGTACTGATGCTTTTTATCATGTATTCCTGTCTCGCACTCCCTGGATTAACCCACTCCCTCCGTTAAACGCTGGACAGATTGTTGACAATCTGTATTAAATTTCTGAAAGTACCTCTTTTTGTATCAAAAACCTTTGGCTTACTAACACAGAAAACATTTTTTTAAATCCTCTTTGCTACATCTTAAATCTCATCAAAAAGACCAGAAGTATTTACTACCCCTGGGTTCAGCATTCAGTGCCCTCCAGTGGCAGTCTCAAATCTCCCAAACCTTTTCACTCTCATTCTCCTCCTTTCCAAGACTCATAATTCCTCTTCTCTCTCTCCTCCTGTTCCGAGTGCCGGGGAGAGGAGAGGAAAGCAAAGCAAGGCAGCAGCTGTTTTTGCAAGAAAACATTCCAACAGCTTAGGCCAAATGCTCCAGAGGTTTCTCTACAAGGTTGACACAGTGTGGCTGGTTCGGAGGAGAGTTATTCATCGTTTGGAGATTGACGACTCACCTTGGCTGGGAAGACTCTGGCAGGAGGTTCACAGCTGCTCTGTGGATGGCACTTCAATCATGCAGGGGACGTTTTCTGCCCGTTTGCATGAGAAAACTGCAAAATTGTGGTTTGAGGTTGTTGGTAATAGGTATATGGAAGTGGGAATGGCTGCAGACAGGGATATTAATAGAAGATGACACTTGCACTTTTTTGGGATAGGAAGTAATGGCTGGGAAGCTCGTACACATCCCTGCTCCAGCATCAGCAGCCCAGGACAGCTAGAAACAGTGCACGCTTCAGGCAACACACCACCGGAATAAGATTCATGATTCAACTCTCTTTTTGAGCACAGAAGCATCACAGAACAATCAACAGGAAACCCACCCCCCCGACGTGAGATGACCTCCCCGTTCACCCACCACCCAACCCCTCCACAAACAGCCCCAGCCGGGCTCTCCACTGCGCACCCGGCTCTAGGTCCCAAATGACACTCCGGAGGTCAATTATGTATCTGATTAAAACCCTGACACAAAAAAAAACCCAAACCCAAACAAAAAATTATGGGTGGGACCTTATTATATAAGGAACAGAAATGTTGATTTGCACCCTTAAATGAAAATAAATCATAGAATGGTTTGGGGTGGAAGGGACCTTAAAGATCACCGAGTTCCAATCCCCTGCCCTGGGCAGGGACACCTCCCACCAGCCCAGGTTGCTCCAAGCCCCCTCCAACCTGGCCTTGAACCCCTCCAGGGATGGGGCAGCCACAGCTTCTCTGGGCAACCTGGGCCAGGCTCTCACCACCCTCACAGCAAAGAATTTTTTCTAGTATCTAATCTAAATTTCCCCTCTTTCAATTTAAAGCCGTTACCCCTTGTCCTGTCACTGCACTCCCTGACAGAGTCCCTTCCCAGCTCTCCTGTAGCTCCCTTCAGATATTAGAAGGTTGCTATAAGATCTCCCCAGAGCCTTATATGAATGTGAAATCTAAGACAGCCTTAAGCACCTATTCTAGTCGCCAGTTTGTTTTGCTTTCCTGATAAACTGACAAAATGCTGCTGAATTTGAAGTGTTCAAATTGGTCACAAGTTCCCTGGAAATGCACAAAGTAAACGTCAAATTTCAAAGCGTATTGAAATCGGACACGACCTTCAGCACTTGGATGAGACACACAGACTGGCTTCTTGTACTCAAAAAGTACTGAAAATGTGGGTGTAAAGACAGAGGAAAATACTGCACCATTACTGGTGGGAAAATACCACACTCCTGCTGGGAACAAACTGAAGTACTTGAGGCAAAGGAACTGAAGTTCTTGCCACCCCCTTTCAAGTCCAAGACCCACATGAGAGATGCCGGAGATGGATTGCAGACATGTCTGAATGCACATGTGAATCACTGCAATTAAGTAAATGGAATAAAAATGTTGTCTTTTTACGATCAGAAGCCATGGTTAGTTAGGTACTGTCAATTTCACTTCAATAAGAATTACGTACTTTTTAATTGAAATATTCATGCATAAGTGGCCAAATGTTAATATTTTAGTAATCCTTACATGTGTCCCTACTTTTCTTTGTGTTTTTCAAGTCAAATTACTACCCATTTGGCCTCTTATTTTTTCTATTACTTATCCTAAACACAAGTTGTTCTGAAAGATCACCAGTAATTCACATAAAATATAGAGTTGTTACTTTTCTTTTCTTAAAAGAAACATAATAATTGCAAACTGCAACTACTGGAGCAGAAAATAACTCTCCAGACAGTTGCACATGCAGAATTAGATTAAAATGAGCTCATTTTTTCAAATGACCTGATAATTTGTAGGAAAAAAAAATAAGTATCTAACTATTTTCATCAGTAGGGAATGTTACAGCCCTTAAAGCAATGGAGAAGTGCCTTCCTGCATACAGATGAGGCAAACACCACCTAGAGCAACCAGACCAACTCAACAGGACCAGAGGTTTGTAGACCATGTTGAAATAACCATAACACTATTCTTCTTGAAACAGAAAAAAAAAAAAAATAAGAAAGAACCAGCAGAGGGTGAGATGGTTTGTACCACTTAGTGGAGAAGAAATTCTAGAGAACCCAACACAAAACACTAGGAGAAAAGGATGAGTACTTGAGGTTGCAAGATGCCTCAAGTCTTTTGTTCTATCTCATCTTGCCAGAGCCTTGCAAACACCACAGCAGCTCACGTGTGGCAAGAGCAGAAGACTGAAAAGTTCTGAGACCAATGGTTTTCTCTGACCAGGAGAGCAAATACAACAAAGATTTGGATTTGTTGGCCATCTCCTTCAAATTTCCCTTCACTAGCACCCTCAGAGCTCCTGCAGGTGCCATGAGAAATATCTGGCCAGATGAAGGACAGAGCCCTCTCTTGTGAAGCATGAACAGGACCACACAGGAATACCGTTAGGTATACGAACATCCTGACTACATTAAAAGTACCGAGTCACTCAGGCCTCAGAAGACGTAGCTGGGACACAGCAGTGCCTAGGAAGCCAGTTCTCTGAGTCATTAACAACTTGACTGTTCTGGAGTGCCTGGTAAATCACAGCACCATTTTGAGTAAACCTCCTAAAAGTACTGTGCACCAGGCTGGCAAGAAGCCCTGACTTTATGGAACCAAGAAGCACTTCCTGATTTCTGGGAGATAATTTAAAAGCCAAATCAAGAATGAGAAGCCAGACTGTTAAAACCTCAGTTTCCAGGGGTTACTATAACAAATTACCATTGCAGCCAGGTACAACTGCTCGCAATAATTAATTCTGACTAGTTTTATGGTTAACCTGTACTATTGGCGATATTACTGAAATCCCCTTGAGTAGAGTTTGCAGGTTTATAAATATATCCAATTATCATGTATTTGATGAGATTTAATTTAAATCCAGCAAAATATATTCCCAAGTGAGTCATCTGTTATTCATAACTTCAGATGAATTCAGCCTCCATATCACAACTTTTCCTCCTCCTCCTCCTTTTTCAGACCCATTGCTTCTACATAAATTAAATCATTCACTACATACATCCAAGTCAGATTTCCTTTTAGAAAGCCATATTTTAGAGAAAGCAATTACATTTGGTCATTGATATATCATCCAAGCTTTCAAAGCCCCCAAAATGGAAGAGGGCTTCAGATGTTAATTTGAACAAATTTTACACTTTGATAATACCTTGCCATAGAAAAGAGGCTGCAGTATCAGCTGAGGAAATGGAGATCATCATGGGATGGAACGTAATTCTTTCAAGACACTGTGATGGGAGGTTGGGGGCTGTGCATTGAACAGGGCTGACCTACAGACGGTGCCAAGTGCCACCACTCTCCATGAATGGGGTGAATCATGACCATTTGTGTGCAGCAAAAGATCCCACTCAAATCATGGGCTCAACCTCTGAAGCACCAGGTACATCAGGGTGAATGGGCACAGCTCAGAGGTCTCCTGCTGACATTCAGGATCCTCCAGGCACTGATCTCGGAGTTTTTATTAAAGGTGCAGCTCAAGAAGCCTTTTTTCCCCTCTAGAAATTCATAATTTACTTTACAGCAGTAGTTCTTTTAGACAAAACTGCAATGTGTACAAATAACTTACAAGAAGCCTCGTTCCAGTACATTCTCTGCAATGCTGTGAATTAAACTGTGGCACTACAGGAAAACACAACCACATTTAATTGAGTTAGGGAAGAACGATTTATCAACTGGCTTAGAGGACACGCACATCCAAATGAAGAGGAAAACATGACTCATTCGAGAAGCTGCACAAAGCAGAAAATACTGTTGATCTATAGCCTAAGGGCTGATTACATTAAATACATACTTTGCTGCTCATATTTGGGGATGAAGAGACCTATCACAGGCACAGGCTGCTTATCTGCGCTCAGGACAGAGGCAGGAGGAGGTGGTGTGAGCCCAGCAGCCCCATGTGTCCCAAAGATCTGGCTTCGCCTACAGAGAGAAGGAGGACAAGGGGCAAAAAAGCGTTCGTTTTCAGTTAAATCCTGCAATACACCCCTATCTTCCTCCCAAGACCTTTTCTTTTGCTTTTCTTGCTTCATTTGTTCGTGCTTTTTACATGCATTTCTCATTTTGCTGTTTCTGTGCCTTCTGTGACCTTGCCGTGGCTGCCTACATGGCCTCCATGGAGACTGCAGCACTTCTGATTTCCTTACATTTGACTGTGGGCTTTTCTTGCCTGAAGATCCCGTCTGGCTCTAACACCAGCCCAGAGCAAGTTAATTAACCCCAGTGCCCCCGGTTTTGTCTCTGTGATAATGCTCACCTAAGCTGTGGGAGACAGATGGGTTGAGAGGATTTTTTATTGGTGGTGGTGGTGTTCATAATAATAATGATAATAATGTAATAAAATATGGCTATAATTAAACATGTCTACAAATGCCTGTCCCTCGTGGAAAAGAATCACAATTGCATTCCTGCAGCCCATGGTCACTCTGAATTTCACGTAGCAAGCAGGGGGAGGAAAGGAGGGAGGAAGGCAGAGGAGAGCCCCTCCTGCCCCCCAGAGAGCAGCGGGTTCAATAGGACAAGCCCTGTGGTGGGGCTGAGGGGGACAATTCACCCTTGGGAGATGGGGCAAATAAACACCTGTGTTACGTTCTCTGCTTACTAATTCATTTTTCTGAGCAGGGAATAATTCTCTCCCTTCCACATTTTCGAATTCTTGGTTCTGAAGGTCCTTGCCACATTCTCCATCACCACTCAGGTGACAGAAGTCTTCTCATGGGTCACTGCTCAGCCATCACGAGGACCCCCTGTAGGGCCACGCAGAACAAGGTACCATTAGAAGGGCCTACAGCCGACCCACGCAGAGACAAAAAAGCCAGGAACGAGAAGTCCTCAGGGGTGCAACAGACGAGCTCCTCCCTCAGCACTGAGGAACACTCATCAGAGACAGTCACATGAAATCTCAGCACTGATCCCCCACCTAGCTCTGCTCAGGGTGCAGGACCCCCTCGGCTCCTTCCCACCAGAACCCCAGCAGACCCGTATCCAGGCACGTATAACCAGGGGTCACACGGTTCAGGAAAACTACATTTCCAACAACCTAACACAGTGATTCTTCCTTCCTTTAGTTGACTTTTTAAACCCAATATAGGGTTTTCAGCATTAACAGCTGAAGGGATGGAGAATTTCTCAGACAGAATCATAGAATTGTTTTGCTTGGTAGGGACCTTTCGGATCATCGAGTCCAACCATCAACCCAATGCTGACAAAACCATCACTAAACCGTGTCCCTCAGCACCACGTCTGCCTGGCTTTTTAAATATTTCCAGGGATGAAGACCCTACCCTGGGCAGCCTGTTCCAACGCTTGCCAACCCTTTCAGTGAAGAAATTTTTCCTGATATCCATCCTAAACCTCCCCTGGCACAACTTGAAACCATGTCCTTTTGTCTTATTACTTGTTCCTTGGGACAAGAGACTGACCCCCACCTCTCTAAACCGCGTTGATGAACACGTGTATTGTGTACAACAGGGTTGGATATTCTGCAACCCATGTTGTCCAGACCACAATGTACTGCTCTTCAGTAGAAATCAACGCTGTGGGTTTTGCATGGGACATCACTGTCAACAGAGGTGCTCTATCACAGTGCACTGCAGCCAGGTTTCACTGGCTCAGATATAACCCAGAAAAGTTCCATCTTAAAATATAAGAGCAGGGATACGTGGTTTTCATTAACATTAAATCACAAGTCAATTAAATAAGGCAAGAAATATGTGCTTTTTGATGATTCTAAATCAGAGGCAATGCTTTATTCTCAGGTCTCTTAAGTGAAGATTTTTAATGACATGGAGGAAGACGAAGCCTTTTTGTACCAGGAGTGGAAACATTGCATTCTTTAACAGTAGTTACTGAATAATTAACCTGCACCCCTGTTATTACCTAGGAGTATTTGCTGTTAAGTCCAATAAAAGAGATCATACAGGGCATGGATGTGAAGAATAATAATGAATAAAATGTCCTGCTTAGAGACCATATTACTGGTATAATATTTCTGCCTAAGTCTAATATAAGACACCTATTTTAAATCATTTAACAGAACAGATTGTTTTATTGCTATTTCAGCTTTGATTTTAGAGCTGAGAAGTTTGACACACTAATGCCACTGTTAAAAACCATCTAAAACTGGTGGCCTTCCACTTTTTGACCGTTAAGTTCAACTCATTCGCGCCACACTTGACCAGACACATATTGTTTTTGTCTGCTGTCAAGATTAGAACCTTTTCACGGGAAGGAAAGCAAGAGGTAGGTGGAGAATGTCACAGCAGTCAGTGATCATCGCTGGCATATTGTGATAATGGCCCTTTGGAAGCGATGTCCTACAGCCAGCAATTCACAGAGCACACTCCAGTAGCTCACTGGAACAAAGGTGTCTTCTTTTTCATAAATAAAGGAGTATTTTAAAATTATGCATGAAAGGACTTTGACTCATCTGGCCTCTTATCCACCAGGGCCTACAAGCCATCACAAGGAGAAGTCTTTTATCATTGGATTCATTAGTGTTGACTTGCCTGATTAAAAACAATTTAAATTCTTCGTGTCCTATTTATGCGCTGCCTCAGTTTCTAGCAGTTTCAGGCTAAGACTTGGAGCTCAATACTCCAGAACCATCTAAGAATCAAACTTTTTTAGATGTTTTCAGACTAAAGTCAGTCATTACATAGCAACATACACATGATTATTCAAAATAAAAATTAATAAATCCCATCAGTAATTATACTTCTACTTAAAAATTTGTGCCAGGTATACTTTATTGTATTGTGTTATTCTGTGCAGTTAAGTGACCTTCAATATTGTTGTTTAAGGTGGCCTGATAATTATTTGATTATTATTTCATGCAAATTAAGAGTTACCTTTCCTAAAATAGCTGATGTTCAATTTCATCCTTATTTGCACACTGCATGAAATCATGACATTTCGGAGCTCTCCAGAGCCTTTTACACTGCCTGCCACTATTATATGTTGTTATCCCAGACTTTTTTCTTATTAATTTATTTCCTAAATCATCCTTTGTTATTACCACAGCTGAATAGGTACATCACCTAAAAGCACACTGTTTTATGCAACGCAATTTCAGGAAGTGAATAGCCCAACAAGTCGCTTGCAGCAGTCTCCTGGCCATCGTCTCCTCCCAACAACAGCTACAGGACGGGGAAATAAAAGGGGGTTTTTTTGTAGAAATAACAAAACACCTTGAAATAATCACAGCTGGGAACCAGGAAAGACGCACAGAGATGCTCAGGTCCCACCCTTTCCTCACACAGAAGCACCCACGTCCTGGAGCACTACCATTTACATCAGTTCACAAACTTGGAGCTTATTTTCAGAAGTCTTTGATTAGCTGTCTGTCCAGACTTCTGCTGTTTACTAAAGGGCCTTTAAACACCCTTCTCACTGGACAGGATGAATACACAACCAAAGAAATACATCCCAGTTTTAATTATTTGAGCATCTCCATGAGATATGTTAAAAGCAATTACATTTACTGTGTGTGTTAAGCTGCTGCACTTGACAGGGATTCAATAAGCACACGAATTCTCAAATTCTTACACTCGTATTTTTTAAAACTTCTGTCATTTCTTATCATTTATAATGTAAATACAACATTTTTCTCTTGTAAGACAGTTATTTCTCTTTATGGGTTTATTCACTGATGCCTCTCTTGGGCACTCATGGCATTATCATTTTTCGTGTAGGACAGAGGTACATCTCTACAGAAGACTCCAGAGCTGCTCTGAGGGGCAGATGCACCGTCTTTATATCAAGTTCCTCGGAGTTGTCCTTGCAGAAATCACTGATATGGAAGCTCAGGATCCACAAAATTTTAACGATGTAAAGGAGAAAACAATTTAAATGAAGCTTTTCTCCTCCTGTGAGAGTCAGATCCATATGCAAACCTTTCCTACAAAACAACTGCTCCCACCTCTGAAGGTCAGCGGTGGCCAGTGCTGAGCAGTTCTGGGCACCACCAGGAGCAGCTGAAGCTGAAGCTGCAGCAGAACTTGGAGATGTCCAATATTTCAGTGAGACTCCAACTAGCACAACACTTAAAACCGCAATTGCTTCAAATAAAGTGCCCACTGCTTTCTCAGCAAAACTGAAATTGGTTCCTGAAGAAAGCTGGCACTATTGCCTCTGTGCAGGTGAGGAAACAAATGCTCGCAGAGGTAGATGTAACCTCACAGAAATTACCCAACGTGCCTGTGGGAGAGCAGGGAAATCCCCACCTCTGCCTTAAAGCCCTAGCTTATCCCCAGATTGTCCCAAAAGCCCTGAAATCTCATTTTTGAGAGATCTACTCAGGTAAAACCAAGACTTTTGATAACTTTGAGAATGTTAGTCTTGAAGAAGCACCACAAGCTCACTCTTATTCGTCACCAAACAAGGGTATGAGGAAAAGCTCACTGTAAAGACTACATAGACACATTCAGTATTGAAAGACCTGAAAAACTGCAGAAAGAAATAGCGATGCAGGAGGAACATGGTACTGGCCTTGATAATACCCTTTCCTCAACATGATCATCCAAAGACAATAATACAAATGCCAAGGGGTCCATCAAAGAGCACAGTGCAGATCTTCAGCAGCCAAAGCACTAAACTGCCATCAACATTTGTTTATGAAAAAGAAAGTCTTACCTTCCTACTCTTAAGTTAAAAAAATAAAAAAGGACTAAGAGAGAGGCTGGGGATCTCTGTCTGTCAATGCAAACAAAAACTGACTTTTCTGCACAAGGTCCCGGGAGCTCAAAAGGAACAACTTCTTAGGAAGTTGTCTTTTTTTCTCAGTTATTAGTAATTTGCATTTGAATAGGAATTCAAAATTGAGTAAAAGCTTCAAGGTCAACAATCTTTTTACAGAAGCAAAAGCCCAGGAGAGGAATTTAAGCAATTATTCTTAGCCAAAGGAGCAGTCAGTTCAAATAAATGTATCAAAGTCTCCAAATTATCAGCAATAAAATCTTATGTCATCTAATAACAACAATGATGACAACAATTACTAGGACAATGATTTAAAGCTCAGCATTTTTACAGTGCCTAATTTAACAAGTACAGGTTATTATTTATGCCTTTCCAGACTGAAAAAGCACTTGTCTGGGTTTGTTTATTGTCTAAGATTAGACTTCTGGAAGACAAAGTATAGCTTCTAGAAATTCTCACACAAAGTTCCTGCAGGAAGAGATGCTGACGAAGGCACAATCTTAATAGGCAGGAAGTTTATGGATGTCAATCTGTATTTGTGAAGAAAATGGAAGAAGAGCAGAGGAGTAGCAAACTTATGGAAAACAAAGTCAGAATTTAGAAACCAGCTTTCTTTTCAGATCAGCAACCAGACAAGTGGGTTTCTCATGTGGAAATCATTCAAATCCTCTCTCTGCATCTTTCAGCCAGCAATACCTCCTCGGCCTTAAAGGTGAGAGAGGGGAAGCCTATTTGCATGTGAGCACTACTAATAAATATCTCTTACATTAAAGGAAATTCAGTGCTACCAGTCTTTTTTGGGTGTGAATGCGCAAACAAAACTCCTTGGGAGAAACAGGGGAGGAACCGTGGCTTGAAGCACCAGCTGGTTCTCCCAGCTGTGAGTGTTTCCCAGGGTGAATTCAGCATCTGAGAGATGGGGATAGAGGAGAGAAGTGCATTCCCATCTGCCTTGGTACGGCTGGTTTATCACTACATGGTTGGTTGAGGCAACACCAATAAAACACAACATCTCTCATACATTTGCTTTGGGGGAACTCTTTAATTTGACGGATCACCGGCTAATATCCTAACCCCCTTATTGAGTTTGACTCCAGACATGGACAAGAAGTCTTTGAAACATGGTCAAAGGCAGCAAGTCCAAGCCTTGACGGCAGCAGGCAAGGACCAAGTCTGCAATACTTTTGAAATCATGCCCAAGAAGTCTTTTTTCTCTGTATTAATCTCAGCCAATTTTAAAATGAACCTCACTCAAAAAACCATGGAATTGAAAAGGCTTTCTTTTTTTTTTAAAAGCATGAGAAATAAAATACATTAAAAGCTGCAGAAATTACCTCTTACTACAGATAAGTAGAGACCAAAGGCAGAATATTACTTTAGAGCAATCCCAACAGGTCAGCTTTTTGAAAAATCTGAAAAAAAAACATGCCCTCTGAATTAATCTGTAACCCACCAAACCTTCTGGCACAGACCAGCGCTGATTTACCCATTAGTCTTTCTCAAATAAATTATTCCACCAACCTTTTCCAGTCAAATGATGAATTAACCAACTCTTAACCCACTTCTCCTATCCAGAGAAGAAACGTGCGACGCAGGGGAGGATGTGTTCAGCTTTCCTCCAGCTGCTCAGGGAAGGGGGAGGACGTAGGCAGCAATTATGCAAGATCCTAAAATATAAACCAAATTCACCTTAAATTAATGAAATCATCCCATTCACTTCAGTAGGCTCTAGATGAGATTCCCCCCCCTTCATGTAATTTAAAATAGCAAAAGGAATGAATGATACTGCATTTGTTGTTTAAGTCTGTGCACAGTGAGTCATGCCAAAGCTCTAATGCCATTTAATGGCATGAATTTCAAATTGTCTGTTTCACCCATTTTTAAGCAAGCTAACTAGAGCCATATGCAACTGCACGTGCACTCACTTCTCCCTACACCACCTTGGTCTTACAACCCGTGATGTAAATTTACGCAGCAAACAGGATCTAGAACAAAATCAGGAGAAAGTCTCTGGGACGAGTAGGAAATCCTCCCGTGTGCTACCGCTGCCAGCGTGTCACAGCACTGGGAGAAAAACTGATTTCATGTACACATAGTGCCATTTACCAGCTCCATAAAGTACAGTGATTATTTGGTTATACCAAACGTGGGTTTTTTCCCCATAGAACAAAAAGTTCAAGATGCCCTCTCTGTTATTTGAGCTAAACTTGCAGACTCCTGTCCTCTTAAGGAGTGCATAATAGCAGGGACTTCTTGTTCATGCCAACAGCCATTCCTTTCTATGAATAATATTGACATCCTAACTATTTGCAGGACAAGTCCTAACTCAGCCAATTTTTCAAACGACAATAACTGACAAACGGAGCACGGCCCACCAGGAGACATCAGTTCTCCTGTCCAAATCAGGCCTGCATTCAGCCTGAACTGGATGATGTGGGAAATGATCCCATTTTATGATTTGCTAAACTAAAAGTTTACTTTTCCCCAGTAAGGCTGGAGTATAACCCGCCGTACACACAGAGGCAGACTTCTCTAACAAATTGCACATAAATATTTGATACAATTTTTCTATAAATCCCCAACGCGTATCTGATTGCAGGAACGAACAAATCAGCACACTGTAGTCCAACCTGGGCATTTTCAAAGCCTCAGGTTGACACCTGTACATAGAGATATATATATTCATTATGACAGCTGGACAGCTAGTTATTTTTCTGGCTGAGGAACTTAATGATCTTAAATTCCTGTATAGCTACCAAGATAAGGTGCTGGACAAAAAGAAGCTCTTACCTTGCTCTTCGCCTTTTCTATTTCAATTGGGGAAAAATAAAATAAAATAAAATAAAATAAAATAAAATAAAATAAAATAAAATAAAATAAAATAAAATAAAATAAAATAAACCAATATATTCAGTTTTGTCCTTACATTTCTGAAATACTTGCAAGATGCTTGAAGACAGCAGAGCCTGCAGGTCACCCAGCATTT
>VXBJ01006064.1:239886-280576 GCA_013400055.1 Nycticryphes semicollaris
TGTTGTATGCAACAGACCTAATGAGTCCTACAGTAACACTGCATGTGGCCATAATAATTATAAAGGAAGGAAATCAATCTGTCATTGGGGAAGTAATGCAGGGAACAGACTTTCTTTCACAAGAGCTACAAGCAATAGTCTTGCATCAAATCCTGGAGCTACGTTTATTACAGTTATTTCAGCAAAGGAACAGGAGCAGTGATGCTCTGTCACACCTGGGTTATGAGACGGCTGTTCCAGCGTGGGAATTGGTACTGGATTTCACTGCAGAGAAGCAGCAATGCATGTTCAAGAAGGAAGACAGACAAAGGAAATTTAAAAGTTAAACTTTGTTATTACTAAAAAAAAAAAAAAAATGTTAAAAGCAAGCAGAAACTGAGAAATGAATTGCTGTAAAGGTAAAAAAGGGGTTTGTAGCCAGTTTTCCTCAAGCCCAACACATTTTACAGGGTGCAGTTACCCACGAAGCCACACCAAACATCATCTTCGTAGGGAAACAAAACCCAGCCCCGTTTCTTACAGCATTCAGGTGTTAATGCAGTGAGTCTGTGAGACTATCGACTCCCGAGATTTCTCAAAGCAGCGGCTGGTGGTGAGGAAAAATGATCTTGTAAGTTATGTCAAAATAAAAACACAGCTTAAGCGGTTTGTGTAAGAAGCGGCGCTGGTGACACCAACAAATCTGGCTGCGGCCAACCCGCTGTTTTCAAATACTGAACTGAATCAAGGCATTTATTGACACCAGAGCAATGTGCTCGCCTCGGCTGTGAACAAATATTCGGCATATCCTGAAAACAAGCTGGCTGCTGCTTGGCAAAACCACCCCCTTTCTGCAGGGAGAAGTTTTCCTGCCTTTTTCAGGAGGGGCTTTGCCTCGGAGAACGTGTTTTCAAGCTGCTCGGCTGCAGGACCCAGCGCAGCTGGCAGCGTCCCACCACACGTCTGAGCAACGTTATTCCTCGAGCAAACACTCCTTGTGATAGATACAGCTCTGCTCTTCAGAGGAACCCCAGGAGGAGGTCTCATCATCAGCTGCTAAACTACAACTCTGTCAACGATGATGGTCGTTCCTCTGTCAGGAAACACCGTTTAAGCCATTCCTGGCTGATAAGGCAGGTGGCAGAAGCCCACTTTTCTGTAAAAACAAGCTATTTAGTGGCAGGGATGGATGAAATGTTTGTGATTGCAGAGCAGCTGCACTCAAACCCTCGCGTCAAAGCTTTCTTGGTTTTGTTGCATATTCAATATTTGGTCACTGACACGCACAAATAAACTCAGTATTTCTCAACCGTTTCTGCACACTCTCATTATTTCAGAGCTCACTGTTTCTAAACAAACACTGGCCACCAGGGAACAGAAATTAAGTTCAAACCCCCGTTTGCCAGTCCTCAAGAAATGACCAGACCACCCTGGCACTCCATCCATACTTCAGCAGAGGGTCTTCAGCAGCTCACATCCCACCTAACACCAGAGACAATCTCTTCAGCCCTCGTTTCACCTCATTTATCTGAATTTCAGTATGCTTCGGTGAGAACATTTTTCCCATTTGATCCAAACAGGATATGACACCAATGGTTTTCAAAGAGATTTCAAAAGAGCCTTCCTCAGCCAGGCTGTCCAGGACATCAAGTGAAGCACTTGAAGTGCCAAAAGTTCTCCGAGGTAGCTCTTCTGTTCACCACAGCCTTCTCCCCTCTGACTTCACAAAGAATCACTCACATGTATTTTATATAGTGGGTTTTTTGTTCTACTCACAGTTTCTACTGACAGAAAGCACACTTGGGAGGCTTCCTCTACTTGCTCTTCGGTGAACACCCACCTTGTACCCACCCCACAGAGGACACCACCCCACGTGCCTTGGTTCAGCCACATCTGCTATTGCCGCCTTGAGGCATCATTTTCATCTCAACAGTATTTCTGTGTTTCCTCACCCTATTTCTGGTCCAAGTGAGCCACAGACCCAGACACTCACCCCTTGGGCTTCAGCTGGCCATCGATAACCTCATTAAGCAAGAGACCAGTTGGCTCCATATGGCAGCAAACACCCTTCTATTACCCATTTCTTAAGCAATGGAAATTGATGATTCCCACGAGCAATCTGTCAAACTGTGGCTTTAGCCATGAATCATATGATACATTTCATTTTTTTATTTAAAATGTAAATGACCATAGCAGGCATGGCTCTAGATCCAGCAGCAGAGACACCAGTCCTGCTGGTGTTTCCTCATCCAGGGGACCTCTGCTTGGAAGACTAAGGATGCAGCAGCCCCGATTCCTCCTGGGAAGAAAACTACCTATTTTAACAGTGGCCATTGTGCTCTGTAGTTAATAATTTATCTGAGACTTAGCCAGCATTACTTGGGAAGAAGAAAATGTGCATAAAGGAGCACTGGAGCCAGGCATCCTCAAGGGGGATGGAGACCAGAGCAAAGCCCCCATGGCCGGGAGGAAGGTTCTGTACCGGTGCACGTGTCGCTCTCCAGAGTCATTTTCCAAGTACAGACTGACTGCAGACTAATAATTTATTAACTTCTTAAATTTAGGAGATACCATTGACATCAATCCCAGAGTGCATTCTCAATGCCTTTGGCACAACACGTCTGAGGGAGTCAGTAAAAGTGGTGTCAGTCACTTTTACAGCCCAGCCAGCATCTGGGAGCTGCTCTTCCCCAGGAACCACAACACGAGCAGGGCTGTGGGCTGACCCATGGAGCATCCTCACTCTCCTGTATCCCTGCATCCTGCAGGAGATGTGACCCCATCACTGGACAAGCTGTCACCTGCAGCACAGGGACTCCTTCATTTGGGACATACATCTCTATTCCTAATACTTTTTTTGCTTCTCTGTAGGTTAGGATTTTTCCGAATGCTCAAATTACTAGTCATTAACACAAAAAAATTAATAACCATTTGGCAGCATTAGAATGAATAAAACATCACTGGGTAATAATTTGCTTGGGGCTATAGGTGCAGACCTTCAGAAACGAGGACAGAAGACCTTGAGTGGTATTCAAGACCGAGAAAAAAGGCAGCGACTTCCAAAGTTCCTCAGCTCGGAGGGAAAAGGGAAAATTTTCCATTGCTGAATATTCACATTACAGGCCTTTTTGAGCTATTCACTTGGTTTCAGAAATTTTTTGCACGCTGCCTGCCAAAAATGAATTACTATGAAAATGGGATGCTGTATATGTATGAGCTGGTGTAACACTACACATTTTGGAGGTCAGTGCAAAGAAGGAAAACAGGAGCAGCCAGCCCAGCCCAGGCACTGGCCCAACATCCACCTCGGCTTGTTGGGAGGGATCCAGCACGTGGAAAGGAGGTGCAAGAACCTCACAGCAGATGAGGAGGGCAGGGGGTTGTCCATCCATTTAAGAGGTCTCACCTTGAATTTTTGCAGACTGGTTGAACTATGGAGCTCAATATTCACAATGAAATTTGTATTACTCCAGGTTTTCTCACCATGTAATTGCAATCCTTTCTTTGTGTCCTACGTACTAAGAGCTGGATGTGGTAGGAAATGCAGCTCCTTGATTACAGGCTGTTTCTAATTAACATGGCATTCTGATATTCTCCGTGTGATCAGGGTCTCAGGGCTGTATTGGAAAAAAGCTTAATCTCTTCACTTTAAATATAGGTTCGGCAGCGACGTTCCTGTTGCCAATCTGAATAGGCCCACACAATTGCTTTTGCAATTCAAGACAATGTACACACAAGTTCGTGCTCTGCTCCTGGCTGTTTGCCACATTTCCCTACGGCTAATAACATTCTGTCTGGAAACAACCAAGCCGATAATTTGCACCCATCAACCTCGTGTAACATAATGTGCCAGCTATTTAGTACGGGAAAATTTATCACTCAACAAGAGTCAAGGATCTTGTACCAAGCAATACTCCCACTTTCCAATTCCTGTCATTTCACTTGCTCTGCACAATTTGCCAAAACATCTCACTCCCCAGTCTCTCCGTAGATTTAAGACCAGCATTTATATGTGTTAGATCGGTCAGAGAAAGGCAGCCATAAATTTATCTGCAAAAGCCAGCCACGCAACGTGTAACAGAATACTCAGATGTGAGTAATATGTACAAAGGGATATAAATATTGAACTTGGGCAGGAGAGCAATTAGACACTGTCGCATTAACGACACCATCCCCTCCATGAACAGGAGGGGAGGAAGGAGGGGGAGGGCTTTCTTTCTTCATGGGACTGTGGCCATTGATGGTACAAATGGTGCAGGTGACCAGTAATAATGTGGGAAATTCATCATGATAACGATGACCATGAAATGCAATTCCTTTTCGTAAAACATTATAATTGCAGTAATTAGCTACCTGGTTGTTCAGTCGCGTACCGTTGCTGTTGCACATAATCCATCACAGTTTCCAGTGGTAACAGCACATTAAACACATCCTCAGCTACAAAATTCAGTAGCCTTAGCATGGCAGTGAGTTGCCAACCTAACTGAGTAAACTGTAGTCCCTGCAGGAAAATCTGAGGTAAGGACAAAGGTTGTGGACTGAGTGTCCCAGGGCTTAAAAGCAGCAAACGTGACTGCAGAGAACTTTTAAAAATTTGCAAGAAGAGGAATCAGGGTCACCCACAGCCACGTCTCTGCCAAGGAGTGGTGACTTCAGAAATGAGGGAGTAAATTTTGTGGCTCTTCTGGCAAACTGCCGAAGCCATGGTGGGCACGCTGGGCTTGGGTACTGGTGCTAAGAAGCCCAAATTCACATTACTTTTCATAAATGTGCATAACAAAGGGAGGTGCTGGGCCTTAGAGATGCCAGGTTCCATCCAGGGGGACAATTTCCATCCAGGGACAGCAGCCAATGCTGCAGCAGGCATGGGCTTGTTTGGAGGAGCCCCAAGTGTCAATGGGAAGCTGGTACAGCATGCTTTAGTGTCACCAGCATCTCTCCACATAAGGACAGGACATGTCTCTGTCCTTTGAGAGCAGTCGTGAGACGGACTCGGGGGTGTTGATGGATGAGAAGCTCAACCTGAGCCAGCAATGTCTGCTGGCAGCCCAGAAAGCCCCCAGCACTCTGGGCTGCACCCCGAGTAGTGTGGCCAGCACAAGGAGGGGGGGGATTCTGCCCCTCTGCTCCACTCTGGGGAGACAAACAGACACACAGACACACACACACACACACACACACATAGTTGCCTCCAGCTCTGGGGCCACCAATATTAGAAGGGCATGGACCTGTTGGAACAGGGCCAGAGGAGGCCCCAGAGATGCTGGGAAGTCCAGAGCCCCTCTGCTGTAAGGACAGGCTGAGAGAGTTGGGGGGGTTCAGCCTGGAGAAGAGAAAGCTCCAGGGAGACCTTAGAGCCCATTTCAGTCCCTAAAGGGGCTCCAGGAAAGCTGGGGAGGGACTCTTGATCAGGGAGGGGAGCCATAGGAGGAAGGGGAAGGGTTTGACACTGAAAGAGGGGAGATGGAGATGAGACCTCAAGAAGAAATTCTTTGGTGTGAGGGTAGTGAGACCCCGGCCCAGGTTGCCCCATCCCTCGAGGGGTTCAAGGCCAGGTTGGAGGGGGCTTGGAACAACTTGGTGTGGTGGGAGGAATCCCTACCCAGGGCAGGGGGGTTGGATCTCAATGATCTTTAAGGTCCCTTCCAACCCAAACCATTCTATGATTCCCAGATTCACTTTCTCTGCATGAGCCCCTGGCTGGGCACTGCCCGTGACATGGACAGAGCTGCCTCCAGAGGTGGCTGTGCAAGCAGGAGCTGCTGCTGGGAGCTAAAGGATGCCCTGCCTTAAGTGATTGCAAATGCAGCCTAAATATTAAATAATAAACCTTACCATTATAGCATAGGACTAATAGGTTTGCTGTAATGGATGGCACATTTCTGCGCTGCTCTGTTTCAATACAGATGCATCGCTCCAGGCAATACGAGCAATTAAGCTGTAATGAGCTCCTTCCTCTGCATGCACAAACCTGATCCCGAATTTCCTAAATTAAACTGTAACAAATGATCCAAACCGAGATGGGACAACAGGGGACAGCACAGGGAGGTGTAGGGGGAGCTGTTGGGAGTAAATCCACTCATGCTTTTTCCTTTATTTCTGGGGGACAGTGGGATGTGCAGAGGGGCTCTGGGGCAGTGAGGAGAAGGGCTGGAGGATGTGTGTCACTCCTATGACCAAACCACAGCTCTGTCCCCAACAAGGGCAGTGTGCTGCCACTGCACACGGGTGGCTGGGGACCACTGCTCAGAACCCCAGCACCTCCTTCCCTGCAGCCCCACCTGCAGGATGCACCCCTGCATCCACAGCATGTGGAAGCACAAGAGAGTTCATTAAATGCTTTTTCCTTCAGGTAATGGAAAAAAGGTCAGTGGCTTTTCTATCTTGCAGAGCTGCTTTTTAATATTTCTACAAATATTTGAATTCTTTGCTTTCCATCCGACCTGAACAGGGAAACCCAGTCACACAACCAGCTGCTGCGACAACTCCAATCTCCTCTGCAGCCACAAAACCAAGATTCACAGCCTATTCTTTGCTTTAATCTTATACACTGCTCGCCTCTTAAGAGAATCTCACATTTATTCTGATGAAAGGATTAGCTTGGAAGAGAGTTTAAATATCTCAGGCTCATGCACATCTGGTTTGTTTTTCATAGCACGTCACTTCCCCTCAACAGGAGGAGTTCAACCCAAAGAAACACCCAAGGGGCAGACAATAAAAGAGTAGGGATGAGAAGAAAGCTGGATAAAAGCACACACAATAGAGTTACATCATCGCCAGGGCTAAGAAAAGAGTTGGTCACCACAGACAAATAAGATTAACACAGCAAGACACGGGATAATTAAAACAGTTGTCCTTATGCAAAATTCAGCAGATATTCCCAAACGTCAATGCCAGACAAATTGCACCATCTGGTCAGTGAGATAAAGTCTTTGAACAAGAACTTGGTAGACTGAAGGTTCTCATCCGCAAAAACAGATCATGCTGCAAATCTACTCTTCCTCTTCTCTCCTACTTCATCTCAACTTTAAAAAACACCCCTAAAGTGATACTGTCCAAAAAAGAAAGAATTCTCTCCTTGCTTACAGCAATAATTCCCTATTTTGCCTGATTCCAGATGCCAACATTATTATGGAAAGACCATTTGACTAATTAGGAAGCCATCTGAATAATAAATATAATAACTGTATAACTGTGTATATATATAAATATGTACACTTTAACAATATATTATTATATGCTATTATAAAATAATAGTATATTGTACTCATAAATGTAATAAGATATAATAAATAATTAAAATACATGTTGCTTTGCAAGATGCAACCATGTCTAAACTATCCACATAACTTCGACCAGAACATTTTTTTGATCTCTTTGGAGCATCTGACATCTTTGGAGTATCTTTCCATATTAAACACCTCTAAGTCGGGCGTTATTTTGCACACCTAGACGTAGCTTGTAGAAGTAGGTCACTTAGGGAAAAGCATGAAGCCTTTACCTGAGGTGCTGATAATGCCAGAGCATCTTTGGAGAGTTGTTCATGAGTGATTAAATCTTCAAAATTTATTTTGAAGACACAACGAACTAACAGTACGTGGTCATCTCAAAAGCTGAATGTCAGGAGCACTGCAACAAAAAGAAACAGATTTATATGGGGGGGGTTGAACTTCTATGTCTGTATGGGCTCAGAAACCTAACGTCTTGTAATTACTGTTTTATATGTAATACTAATTCCCTTGATTGCGCTGTGAAATCAAAACACCTACTGAAGACCTTTTTCCCCCTCTAAAAAAAGCCCTCAAAGTAAATAAATATTCATACACATCTGCCCATTTGAAATGAAAGGAGAATGCATCAATAATTTTCATAGCTTAGTAACCTTCCGCCAAGTGCCCTGTTATTTGAGATTTTTATGTGGCGTTTGCCTTTATGAAATTCTGCTTAATACAAGTTTAAAAGTCAGAGAAGCATGGCACACTAAATCAAAGCTGTTTTCTAGGCTACGTCACATGGCAAAATATCCATCTGTTCTCTTAACGCTACACTGCGAGCTGGTATTTTAACATTCGTGGCAGAAAGTTATTTTCAGCTATCCAGAGTATGGCTACAGCAGTGCTGTACCCATTAAGACACCTGTATACATCCTCATTCCTATATGCTGAATAATTTACCATGTGTCAGAGACCGGCCCCCATAGGCAGCTCTGGATTTGTTGCCCGGTTAGAGGTATGGGGGGAAAGGCAATGGGACAATGAGCTGAGAGATCTGCTTGAGATAATGCAGATTATCTCATTGCCACTGATGCACCTCAAGATTTAGGGCACAGAGAAGTGATATTTAAAGAGGCATTTGAGAAGCGAGGAGAGGCTACAGGTGGTGCTCGTATTTCCAGGCGCTGGAGGGATGACACACCACAGAGCATCAGGAGAGTGTAACCGCTCCTGGAGAGGCTCCGGAAGGACGTGAGTATATTTAAAGATGAATCTGTAGTGCAAGTCTAACACCTCTTTGTCACACACAATCTTGTAATGGAAACGTACACACACAGTCCTGGGGATGAGAAGGAATAATCAGAAAGGTAAATGTCACTTGTGGCTTTTTTTCCTACTCGTGACATTTGCAGTAGCTCATGTTCTTCCTCCAGCTCAAACGCCCTGTTGGGGCAGGAGAAGCAGCTGGATACTCTGCGTGTCCAAACTGCCAGGAATTCAGGGGAAAAGGAGGTGGATGGGGGTCACTGCAGACGAGCAAAACATTAACGAGGTGAAGGACAAAGGCCATAGGATCATCAGGACCTGCAGATTCCCAGAGGAGAAAAACTCCACCGCACCACGTGTGTCAGATGTCCTGGCAGCACACCACCCCAAAGCCTGGCTGCAAAATCAGTGACCCTGCCAGCACCTCCTGTTCCCGGGCAGGGTGATGGCTTCAGGCAGTTTTGTCAGTGAGCAGACTGGTAAATGTAAACCCCAGGGCTCATCCAAGCAGAAACTCCATCTCGACCCTAACTTTGCCATCAGACTTGTTGGAAAAAGTCAGAAGTTTGTTTCATGGTCAGGTTTATGAAATGAATTGGGGTGGGGGATGTACATACATATTTTTGTAATACTTTTTTCTCCCACACATTTATATTTGTCAAGAAAAGGAAAATCAATCTCATTCAGAACCAGATGCCAGACATAAATTTATTAAGATGAATGAAGCTACTTAGTTCACCTTTGATGCCTGCTGAGGTTGAAAACTCAGGCAATCTTACTGGTCCCTGGCATCAAAGTGCTCTATTTCTCCCCACCAAATTGTCAACAATAATTTGTCTCTGTGTTGCATTGATCAAACCAGTCTTTGAGGTCCCATTCTTTTGTCTGTGTCTTCTTTTATAATCAGCTCCTCTTATAATCATCCTGCCCTCAGAGCATGGGGAGGAGGTAAGGTTTCTGGCAGAAGAGATAAAAACTACTTATTGTACTGACCTTTTTGATTAATTGGCAGAGATCAGTGTAAAATCATTTATATTGTGTGAACATGACTTGCAAGACAACAAAAGGGCGTTTTCTTTTTTTGTCAAAACCTTTAAGTGAGAGCATAATCCCCCAAGGTGGACTTCTTTGGGACAACCCAAGTAGCCAGGAGTGAGTAAATAACTTATACCTTTGGTATTAGCCGAGAATTGATTCACAAATCCGCAGGGATCGTCCGAAGGAGCCGGTCGTTTCTTAGCGGTGACTACAGAGAGCGGTGACTGGCGTGAGCCTGCAAGTAAATTAAGTCAGTTTTAAGACTGGCCGTGAGGACAAGGTGCTGCTGAAGCTGAGAAGATGCAGTTGAGATGCAGGAGACCTTTTAGCCAAGTTTGTATTTGCACCTCCTTCGTGCTAAACTGTCCACACCATCAGCAGCACGGGTGGAATGACGGGGAGCTGGATGAAAAAGGGTGGGATTTGATGGTGATGTCTCAGTTTGCACACCTTCTGGGCAAACTCAGCCACACTCTGGATTTTCTCAACAACAGCGTTATCACCTGTACCTCTGTGGGGCTTCACGTCCTGAAATCTTCCAGTTGAGCCTAATTAAGTAGACAATAATTAGATCATGGCAGCATCTGACTATATATTAGATTCAAAATATGATAGTGACTTTCTGTTTCACCCACTGAACTGCACAAAACCTGTTTCCCGGAACACAAATTCCCAGCAAAACCATAGAATTGCTTCCACCGACTCCTATGGAAACCAAATTAACACCTAATAAATAAAACAGTTTTGCATAATTAAAAAAAATACATTTTAAATCGCTTACTGAATTAAGGAATCCTCAGTATCCATTCCGGGTTCCCTACCTGTACTCACTGTAAGGGGAGGACGCAGACCGCTGAGGGGAAGGCACAGCACAGGGGAGAGGCAGGGATGGTGGCCACGGGCCACAAGAGCCCTGTGTTATGATCCATATGCACCATTAAGCTCTGTGCAGGCACAGTGTGTGTTTTGATCTGTAAAACATAGGTGTAGACAAGGCTTGTGTTGCATTAGCGAGTTACAATCCTTTTGCTGACCTGAGTACACCTCTCACTGCATTTCCATTCCTTGGGGAGATGGCACAGGCTGAGGCTGGACCAAAACCCCAGGAAAGGACCAGTCTGTGATGCTTTTTTACTCCGGGAGATATTAGGCAATTATTCAGAGGCGGGTACAGTGTCATGGTCCCCAAACACAGTGCTGTTCTGGGCAGCAATAATGGTCCTTTTAAAAAATGGGGCAGCCTTGAAAGTATCCAAAACTGCACATCTTCTATCACACGGGCTGCTATTACAGTAAATTGAAAAGGACAAAAGAAAGCATCCGAAGCACTTCTGCTGCCAACGTACCCTGATACTGCAGTCCCTGCACAAGGGAGCTGAAGATAAATTCCCCAACAGCAAAACTCAGAGTTCTTTTTCTGCAGAGCTTCCCAGAATGCAGAGAGGATCCAAGAGGGGAGAGGGATCCACTTGTACATTTAACCAAACATTAATGTCTGGCCTCCCACCAAGCCACATGAAGCCTCTTGTTTGTGTCCAATGACCCAGACTTGCTCCATCAACAAAACCCACAATTTGAGAGCACCATCTCATCAGAAACAATGAGACAATAGGATGAGGGGTGACAGGTTTACACTGAAAGAGGGGAGATTGAGATGAGATCTCAAGAAGAACTTCTTTGGTGTGAGGGTGGTGAGAGCCTGGCTCAGGTTGCCCAGAGAAGCTGTGGCTGCCCCATCCCTGGAGGGGTTCAAGGCCAGGTTGGAGGGGGCTTGGAGTGACCTGCTCTGCTGGGAGGTGTCCCTGCCCAGGGCAGGGGGTGTTGGAACTTGATGATCTTTAAGGTCCCTTCCAACTCTAACCATTCTATGATTCTTTGAAACACACCAATTAGCGCATCAGGACCCAGCTCCTCAGAGGTGATCCTCCACAACAAGCCAGGAGCTAAGGCTGTCTCTTTGCTGCTTTGTAGCACACACTTCCTCACTATTTAAAAGTTGTTCAAAATTAACATTTCTGACCTGAGACCCGCCAGATGGAGGTTTCTAGCTGGAGAGGGGCTGTGTGTACCCAGGCACTGAATTCTCCCAGGCACTGGGAAACGTTTTGTCTATCTGAGGCTTAATTACCTTCAATTTTGATGCATCGTGATTACATAAACAGAAATGCCCAGACCTAGCTATACGAGGCTTTAAAAAGTGGTAAAATTTTAAGGCAAAGGGAGTCTTTTAATAATATTTTTAAGCACAAGGTGGCTGAGAACCAGAAGTGAGGATCCTCTTCCAGCAGAGGCTGGAGCATTATATCAGACAGTATTTTGTCATCTCTGTACCCATCAGCCTTCTAAAAGCAGCGAGAGAAGATGACATGGAAAGCAGATACAAACCGAGGGCATGCTGGATGGTTTGTAGGTGGAGGGGTTGGAAAATGGCCACAGAGTATTTGGATGGTCCCAGGGGGGGTTTGCCCCCAGAGGTTTTTCTCTGTTCAAGGGCTGTGCTGGGAGCAGCTCACATTCTTCTTGTCCTCACTGACACTGGCCTCCTCAGGCGTCTCCAAGTCTCACCCACTCTGGGGCATAATTATGATGACTTTGGAAATCATTCCTCTCTGCCCATCTACATGCATAATTTCAAATCAGGCTCCCAGGCAACCAGCAAGAAGGGCTCCATGGAAAACAGTGGCAAGGCTTTGAAGTTCGAGCCTCTGTTCTGCTTCCAGTAAGGTTTTGATTTAAGGATAGATGCATACCCTACCAAAAGAAATTTCGTAATGGAGAGGGGATTATCTGGGTATAAATATAACCCGACGGTGGAGCTGCAGTGCAGAGCAGCCCCCAGAAAACAGGCAGGACTTTGGGTAGAGCCCAGGTGAGCTCAAATCTGGGCTCAGCTGCTCCTTCAGGCTGTGCCCTGGAGCTAGAAACTCCACCTCTGTCTCATTTTCCATAGCTATGAGGGTAGTAAAGGCAGTAAGAACCCGAGCACAGTTGTGAACCAAAACGTTTCTATTAAGTTGTGAGGAACACAGGTTGATGCAGCAGTTGTGGAGCAGTTGGCCTGACCTGGAAGCCTTAACTTGCCCCAGATGTATTCCTTTCTGAAGACTGTGTATGTACATCTCTGTTAGTCAGTGTGGAATGCCTGTAAGATGTCAGCAAACCCTTTAATGGTTATTGTAAGTTACTTTTTATTACTGCTTCAATAACCATAAATTCCATTCAGTAACATCAATTATATTAATAAGTACCCTCAGTTTACTCATTATAATTAAAGTAACCCCTAAACAACTGACTTAAAAAGAAAATGCTTTCCTTATCCCGAATAAGCAGAGATATTTTTTTTTGCTTCTCCCTAGGCATTCAGCCACTTTATTAAGTCATAGCAAAGTACACAAGGGTAATTATGAAAGAGGTAATTCTGACAGGCACAGCTTTCCACTAATTTAAAACACACTGAGCAATCAGAGTCAACTTTGCCTTTTGTGAGGGTGTTTTGCAGCCTCCACCAGGCAGATCACAACAAAAGGTGTTAAATAGGTGATTTGGGTAGTCATTTGCTCTAACCAAGAATGGGGTTTGGTCTTACCAGTAAGGAAACAAAAAGTGCTGGCGGAGGTTGCAATGCCCAAAGCCAGCAAGGGTTAGCCAGGCTCTGGCTACATTTTTCACGTCTGTCATTAATTCTTCAGCCCTTCTCAGTTTTGCTTCACCCTGCTCTGAGCCTGGAACTGGGCTTATCAATGTTTTTTAAACCGCTTTTGCAGAGATAAGCTCACCAGTTCATTTTGCCTCTGAAGCCAGGTCTGAATTGCAGAACCCAGAGACAGAGGCTGACGCTCACACTCGGTGCACAGCAGCCTCTCAAAAAGACTTATGCTCCTTTTTTTCCTTTTTCTCTCTCTCTCACACACACACAAAGAATTTTCACACTCTTTGACTTTCTGGTGGGACTCTTCTTGTCCCTTATCTGAGTTTCCAAAACCATCCCCCTACCCAAAATCTCAGGGACCACAGGCTCACTGAGGAGCTACTCACAGATTACGGAGCAACGGAATGTGAACAAAGCCAAGAAAACGAAACCAGGTCTTTCCTTCCACTTGCATGGATTTTGACAAGATTAGAGCAAATCCCCAAAAGATGGGGGGGTGGGGGGAAGGAGGGAGAATAAAATAAAATCAGTATTCTTCTCCTGAGCATCTTCACCCTTGACGGTCTGTGCCTGCTCCTTCTCCTCATAGCTCTGGTCCCCATCACAAGGGTGATTGCTGTGATTTCTGTCAGAGGGACGGGCCATGTCACACCTTTCCCATTCAGCTTTAATTAACTTCCATCAGCTGCGACTAGAAAGTTCCTTTAACCAATTGTGGGGGGAAATCGGCTGAGAAACTACCACAAAGGGTCATCACCCAGATGGTTTTATATGAGCTGCCAGAAACTGCCTGGGAAGGAAACTCCTCTCTCAATTCCCCACTTTTTCCCCCCACTGTGCATAGAGGGAAAAGGTGGGGAATTGGGAGAGGCTGTAATTGCATTTGAGATGTGCCACCGTAAACCTCACTTCCCTTATCTTTAAAGACGTATCTTTCACTTCGTACTTGTGGTGCTGGTATTTATCTTAAATAACATCAGCAAAATTGAACCTGCCATGACTTTTATTTTTCAGATACAATGTTCTTGTCAGCAGTAGAGAGCTTAAGTGTTCTTTCTTTTCACACCTATTAGGTTGGAACAAGCTTTATAAGCATAAATAACCTTCCCCATAGCATAATGAAAGACCTTATTATAGCCTGGGATTAATTTTTCTAATCTATTTACAAGCAAAAAGGTCAAACTCAAACTTGACACTGAGGAAGGGAGGCAGGACTCATTATCTCCAGAAAGACTCAAAAAAAAAATGGATGAGTGTAAACATATGATAGTTCTGGAACATGGATCCGTGTCCCAGCTTCTTCTTAAAAATTATCCAGCAAAACCCAGCATTGCAAACGCCATTAGCTACAGGAAAAATGAAAATCCTAATTACTAAGCAAAAATGTTTTCACCTCAACAATTCATTTATCTCAAAAAGTCATCTCAGCTGCTGAAAAATTCGGCATTATCCTTTGATGAGGAGCAGCAGGGCACAGCCACCTGCAGAGCAGAGCTGGGCACCAAGGGGCCCTCACAAAACTCCTGAGTCCCACCTCCTGCCCCTCCTGTCGCAGTGCAGCTCCGGGCACCGCAGGCGAAGCTGCTTTAGTGGCCAAGCCCTGCCAGGGTGGCACAAGCCCCGCTCCTGGGGCCATGCTCCAGCGTGGGACAACCAGCCCCAGCACAGGGGCAGGAGGTGCTGCTGCTCATCCACTGCCTGAAGCAAGTAACCCAGAAAGGGCTTGCTTCTGGTTTGGTTTGGGTTGGGGTTGGGGTTTTTTTCCTCCAACAAAACAAATCTCACCCCAAAGACTTGGGAAAGGGCTCGGTTTCTGCCTCCTCGCACACGGCTCCGCTCTTCCTGAGGCTGTGCCTCCCTCTCCAGGCAGCCCAGGAGCTGGAATCGCCGCTGGTGGTCCTTTCATCGAACCTTCCTCCCACCAAAAGTTAATTGACGTGGGCTGACGACAGCCGGCGGTGTCTGCTGGCCAGTCCCCACCACGACCTGCTGGGGTCCGTGGTGGGCAAGGAAGGCTGCAGACACAGCCTGCCAAGTGCCTCTGATGGAAATCAGCTCATGGAGCACCGGCGGTGTCACGCTGAGCTCCAGCTCGGGCTGCGGAGCTGCAGAATACAACATACAAGATCGCTACTGGTGGATTTTTGTAACTGCGTAATTTTTTGTCCTGCATTAACAACAGTTTTGCTCCAGTCTTTGGGATTTCACCTGGCAATGTCTCAATCCACTGTGTTCCCACGCCATGTCCCCCAGCCCATGCCCCTGGAGGGGACAGAAAAGAGGCATAGCACCCTCCCGAGGCCAGGGCACGAATCCTGCCAACACACACCCCCAACCTCACCTGCATATCAGAATTCCTTCTGTGTGTGCCATCCCAAATAATTCAAAGTGTCCTTGTGAGAGGGATGTCAGTGCTCCTTCCCCTCCTGTGTGACAGGGATCTCGATCAGCGACACCCACTGGGCTTTTCCCACTAATTTCTCTGATTTTTCCTTGTAGGACTTTACTTCTAACAGTATCTTTGGGAGGAAGCCCATCAGAGACCAGCATTTCTAGCTCTACAGCCTCAGGGCAAACTTAAACCCCCCATTGTGTCTCTGCCCCCACCAAGCATTGTCACAGAACCACAGAATGCTGTGAGGTTGGAAGGGACTTCTGGAGACCACGCATTCCAACCCTCTGCCAGAGCAGGGACACCCAGAGCAGGTCCCACAGGAACGTGTCCAGGGGGGGTCTGAATGTCTCCAGAGGTGGAGACTCCACCACCTCTCTGGGCAGCCTCTGCCAGGGCTCTGCCACCCTCACAGTGTCCATGACAAAGCAAACTGAACTCATTCCTGGCCATGCCTGGAGAGAAGGGCTCTGCAAACATGCTGGTGAACAATACTAAACAGGTACTAAAATATTCTATGAGCAGGAAAAAAAAAAATCATTGCATAAATTACTCATTTTCCATAACTAACTGCTGGTTAATAATGCTGAATTTTGTCCTGTGTAGTCTTCACTGCTACTTAAGAATAACACATGTTCTTAAATACATGAGAGAGTACTTGATGCTTTGCCCTCTAAATAGAATCATAGAATGGTTAGAGTTGGAAGGGACCTTAAAGATCATCTAGTTCCAACCCCCCTGCCCTGGGCAGGGACACCTCCCACCAGACCAGGTTGCTCCAAGCCCCATCCAGCCTGGCCTTGAACCCCTCCAGGGATGGGGCAGCCACAGCTTCTCTGGGCAACCTGGGCCAGGCTCTCACCACCCTCACACCAAAGTTCTTCTCTTTATCTAATCTAAATCTCTTTCAGTTTAAAACCATTACCCCTTGTCCTGTCACTGCACTCTCTTGACAAAGAGTCCCTCTCCAGCACTCCTGTAGCTCCCTTCAGATATTGGAAGGCTGCTCTAACAGCCAAGGATTGTAATAATTCTGAGATAATCCAGCAACCAAATATATCAACCCCACCTTGTAACCAGCCCCCTCCCAAAGAGCGCTCTGGGGGCTGTTCAGAGCCAGAGCAGGGCCACACCACTTGGTACAAATATTTGCATTAATTCTCCTCGAGTATCTGACTGCCCTCCTTGGACATCAGAGGGAGTCAATATACAGACACCAGGAGTATTATTCAGTCCGTTAACTGCATTCACATGTGTTTATTGCATTGATGTGTACACTTAATGTATTTACTTAACTCTATGAAAAATGTGCCAGGAGAATTTTTCATTTGTAACCATCTTCACCAAATGCAAATGAAACCAAGCTCATTAGGAGCCCTGCACAGAGCACTGTTCCCATTCCTGCTGAAAATTGATGCCGCCAAAATTGATATTATCTTATTGCTGCCACAAGAATCATACGAAATTTTGTTGTCTAACAAAGCAAGAAATAAATGCAGTGGGAAAACAGTGTCCAGCGCTCCTGAAGTTATCAGTACAGCCTGCACAGAGCCCAGTACATCATTGGATACAATTCCTACCATAAGAAATATGCACTACACCACTTATTTTTATGAGGTATTTCTTACCCCTGTCAGGCAGAAGGATGTGGCCACTGGGAGCATGGAGGATGCAAGCCCATCTCATAGTAAGCTGCGTTCTGCAAGCAATCTGGGGAATCACATACTAATATAAACCAGTTGCTTTTTATATTCTGCTTTTTAATACAAAGAGACAGGGTTTATGCATTGGAACAGCTGATCTTTGATGGGAGGGGATGGCTGAGTCTCAACTGCCTTTTGCCTGAGAGGTTGAAATAAGGACCACGAAGCAAGAAATCCCGCAGCTCCAGCTGTAAGAGTTTCTTTGCTTTGTCACTCGGGGGAAATCAGTGCCACCCTCCACCAGAAAACGCAGCCCATGTCCAGCAAACTCTTCAGTTTCTTCCAAAATCCAGGTTGCCACAGACCCCTGAGCATTTGAGGGGCGGGAGGAGCTGAAACACACACCAGAGGCTGAAATGCACTAATCGACTAAGACAAGCAAGACCATGAAACAGCCATTTTACAGATTATGGATATGTGCTTGCATGGGATGTCTCTCTCCTACTGTGTTCCTCGGGCTCTTATTCCCAGAGAATTCAAGTACCTGGAAAAAGAGGCGAGGAGTTCAGTAATTAGTCCCCTGGCAGTCATGCTGGGGTTTATTCCAAATAGCTCTGGCGATTCCTTAATGCCAAAGAAAGGAGAAAAAAAACAGAAAACCAGATATTGTGAGGACTTCCATGTTCCAGCCTGAATAAATAGGCAGGATTATAGACACTGCCTGAACCAAACAGGTTTTCTGCCTGGGGCAGGGAAGGAAAGGAAGGTGAAAAAAACTTTCTTACAGCACATCCAATGGCATAAAGCGGAGCAGGTTTTAGCACAATCTGTTTTTTCAGGCACCGCACATCTCTGGAGCATCGCATGGAGTCTGGCCCCTCCACCACTTTGCTGGGCTCATAAATGGGGCTATGGAAGTACTGAGCCAGTTTTCGGGATTTTCTACAGAAACCATACTTTTGAAAACTTCATCCCTGCCGTGGGCACAATCAAGGGATAATTAGGACTTAGTGAAGCCTCCAACCTTTCTTCTCTGGCTTTTTCTCCCTTTTCCATGAAAGGGAGAAGACACTTGTTCAGCATGTGCCAAGCTCTTTTCCTTTATTTTTGTTATCACCTTGCAAACTGCTTTGTAGTTTCCAAGGTAGGCTACAGAAAGAGGTTCCCATTCCACCTCTTCCACACACCATTCCCAGAGCACAGTAAAACTCCACATCAGATTTCTTATGATTATCACTTTATCGTTTTCTAACGTGATTGTCAGTAAATGGCTCTCAATAACCATTTGAAAGTATTTTCAAAGTTTACTTTAAAAAAAATAAATTATAAAGGCCATAAAATTCCTTTCCAAAATCCAGGCTTCCATTTAGGGAAACAAGACACATCTGAACTAGCCTGTTATCACTACTCTGTCTTCATTTCACACCAGCCAAGAGAACCAAGCCCAGCGAGAGGGGGCCAAACGCCGTGGGACTGAAGGAAACAAGAGAATCCAAAACTTCAGCCCTGAGCATGTTCATCAGCTTAGTAGAGCATTAATACACCTGAGAAAATATGCTTTTCCTCTCTGGAGCTTACCAGCTCTGCTGGGTGACTGAATGCACATGCTGGTGATTGAAGAACTGGTATCAGGGTGCAAGGGTGGCCAGGAGCGGGGAATCCCTGGACATCACCCTCCAAGGACAGGCAGAGATTGTGTCTCTTTACCCAACAGCCTTTCCAGCAATCCTCACAGCTATTCCAGGCTGTTAGGATGGCTCCAAGGGTGTTTAAACAGTTTGGCTGGCTCCTCTGTAGCCTCTGATAAGCTACAGCCTACCAACCCCCCCCGCCAAAGTGTCATTCTGCTCATGTTGACTTATCTGACTGTAGCACTCATTCTGTCTCCCGGGAATATTTGCAAGAAGCAGAGGACTTCTTGCCAAAATAGGAGGGGAAAAGAAAAAGAAAGAAAAAAAAAAGAAGCCAGCCATCGCTGCTTGCCTTTCCCCACACCTGCCTACCTCACATCTCCTACAGCCTGGGGAAAATCCACTCCCAGTCACAGCAGGGTGTCCCGCAGCAACACATCTGCCATTTATTACCAATTAATTTACTCTAAAGATCCTTTGGGGCTTGCAAATACTGAACACAAAGTGACTGTAAATGTGAATTATTAGCTTCTTATAAGCCTGAGTTCTCCGTCGCTTCTCTAACAGTCACCACCGCTGGTGGATCAGCACACAGGTCAGGGAAGGTTTGCATTCATTTTGCCCCCACTGTTTTTCCCTGCTCCTTTGCAGCAGGGCTGGCTTTTGGCTCTGCTCTGCCTGAGGTGGATGCTCCATCTGCTGGCTCCACAGATGGGATTTTCTCCTTGCCCTTGGCAGGGAGGACCGGGGCTCAGCCTGCTGCAAGGCACCAGCTGCAGCATCTCCCAGAACGAAACATGCATCTTCCTCCCACAGCAGTAATAAAACAAACTTTGAAAATCCTCCTGGGTGGGTGGTTACGCTGTGGGGGGTCTGGAGGCACTGGGAACAGTGTGTTTCCCCGTGGGGATGTGATTTCATGAGGGCTTTGCTCCCACCCAGGCACTGCTGCTTTGGGAGGGAATTGCTCTTATGAAATTGTTTTTATGGAAAGACAGGCTGAGAGGGTTGGGGTTGCTCAGCCTGGAGATGAGAAGGCTCCAGGGAGACCTTATATCGGCCTTCCAGTACCTGAAGGGAGCTACAAGGGAGTTGGAGAGGGACTCTGTCAGAGTGCAGTGACAGGACAAGGGGTAACGGCTTTAAATTGGAAGAGGGGAGATTTAGATTAGATACTAGAAAAAATTCTTTCCTGTGAGGGTGGTGAGAGCCTGGCCCAGGCTGCCCAGAGAAACTGTGGCTGCCCCATCCCTGGAGGGGTTCAAGGTCTGGTTGGAGGGGGCTTGGAGCAACCTGGTCTGGTGGGAGGTGTCCCTGCCCAGGGCAGGGGGTTGGAACTCAGTGATCTTTAAGATCTCTTCCAGCTCTAAACATTCTATGATTCTATGAAACAATCACTCAACTTACATTAACAAACACATCAGTGGGCTCTACTGATGCCTGAGATGATTTGGACTTGAGCTTTTCCATGATGTGCCACCTGCTTTTCACTGGGGACCCAGGTGGGACAGCAAAATGAGGCAGAGGTGTGGGATGCTACACAGTTGTCTCTTACAGGAGAACTGAAATGAGGAGCAATTGAGCAGGCCAGGACCAAGAAACAGCACAAAATTTTTTCTGCAATGGCAAGAAACACTGAAGGACACGTAGAATGCCACGGGATTGGTAAACAGTACCTTCTGTGCATCAGTACTCCATTATCTTTATTATTAGTAGCAGTGGTGATATTTTTCGAGAGGCAAACATAGATATGACATACAGCTGGGGACAAGGGTGGCATTGGACAAAGAACACCACCATCATTAATGGCGTTGGCTGGCAAGGCCCTGAGCAGCGATCCATCAACAACCCCTATCACCACCATTCTTGGCCAGCTATGATAATGATATTACTTTAGCATAAAGAGCAATACCATAGATGCATGATATATGAAGTACAAAATGTGTTTTCCTAAACATCTGCGAGGCAGGCGAGCAACAAATTAACTTGTTGTAATTAAGTCTCGTAACGCCATGATTTGAGCGTGACCTTAGTAAAAAGGGCAAAAAAAGTCTACCATCGTTCATTAATGTTAATAAAGCAGCTGAACTCTTTACTAAATAGATGCCCATCAACAGTGTGTTGCCAAATTGCTACACAGGTAGTCTTAATTAGTGTCTAGTAAGGCAGGTCACGCTACGCATGGGCTGTACAGTGAAGAAGAGTTCAGTTTTAGGCATTAAGGATTGTACTGAAGATGGAGGCAAGATGAGAGCTTCACCATTTTTTCACCCAAATCCAGACAGAAACAGCCAGGGTAGCTTTCTGCAAACACCCCAGGGCAGATCCAAAGGAGACATGGGGAGAGCTGCAGCCCAGAGAAATGGGAAGTAATTGTGGGAGCGCAGACCAGTGCGGGGTTTTATGGAGGTGGCACCATCCATCAGGTGACCAAGAACAGCCACCACTGACCCTGGGCAAACAGAGCTACTCAAATTCAACAGAAAAAAAAAACCTTTGCAGGAGTTCTTTACATTTGCCTGCCTTAAAAAAGCAGATGGGGCATTGCTTAAGCATGTCACACAGCATTTTAATAGCACAGAAATTATCCATTTCTCTTCTATTTGCCACCCGCCATGGAAGATGTGGTGACTTCAGAAGGGACCCTCCATGTCGGCTGGGGACCAAGGCCCATGAGGAGTGGGCAGACAACTCAGCAACACCTGTGGGAGCCATGACAACCCAAAAATGGTCTGAAAGACCTGAAATTATGCCAGCAAGGCACCACTTCATCACAAAGCTGGGTCCTGATGCTCCTGCCTGCTCTTCTCTGCCCAGCCCATAGCACACCACTTACCAGCACAGTGAGAAAAACAGAGGGTATGAAAAAAAGCTGTGTCCAAAGTGTTGCTTCACAGCTCAGTTCCTTGGGTTTGTGCCCAATTCAGCACCCAAAGACTGAACTTTCCATTCTTCCTGCAGAGCCCAGCCAGAAACCACAGACTGCAACAACTCAGGCATCAAGTAAAAAAAAAAAAAATCAGTAAACCCTAAGTTGGTCCCACAACTGAAAGGCTGTGAGAGAAAAGGGTATGGTGCTACGATGAGGCACATGTCCAAACCTCTTTCAGAAATGTATCCGCTTAGGAGAGACATCAATGGCTGCTTTAATTAATGTAACGTCCTCCCTGCATTACTCAATTATTGGAGGCCAAGGTGTCACTTAAATCATGTTCAATGGGTGAATAAGTAAGGAGAACTATAAAGCTATTAAAAAAACCCAAACCTCACTGGACCCTGGTACTGCAGAATAACAACCCAGGGCGAGCACACCGTGCCTGGGAAAAACAATAAAAGGGGTGTTGTGAAACAAGAAAGAGAAGCACATTAAATCCCACCTGTGCCACAGAGGGGTGCAGCGGGTTTGTAAAGCCTCGTTTCTTAAAAAGTCACGTTGGTTGATAGAGCGGATGCGTGGCCACACGGCTCCTCGGCAGGAAAGCTCTCTCCCATCAGGGTGATCTACCATTTGTTCCTCCCGATTCCTCTTATTTCCTTTGGCATCTCAGCGCAGGGCCATGGCTATAAACAATGACAGAGGTTTTGTGGCCAAACCATGGAGCGCTCTCGCCTTCTCCACTGCTAATTTTTGGATTTTTTTACTGGAGAGGAAAGGAAATGAAGGCGGTAGTATTTACAACACAAACACAGCGCTAAATTCACCTGAGAACTGCACTCACTGGGATGCTGGGCTGGAGCTGCAAGTGCTTTCAACTAAAAATGAGGCAACAAAACCAGCCAAAATAAAAAAAAAAAGAAGGTTGCTCAGAATGAGAAGAAAGATGTTCTCTAGAAATTAAATAGGTTCACAATCTCAGGTGTAAAGCAAAAACCACTTTTAAAAGGGTGCTTTGAGGTATAAACCTAAAATATATCTCAATTGTTTTTCATTATTGAAATTATAAATATATTTTACCGTGTTAACCTAAATAATACCTTACCCTAGAGGGTCCCTTGGACGTTTAAGTATGCTAACTTTTATTAGCCTCTATTTTTGAAGGATAACAAGCATCTGCTTTATAATTTCCACAGCAGAGACACAACCAACCCCAAGAAACTCACTGCTTCCCAGGAAGTACCAGAGAGCTTGGATTCCCAGTTCCCTCCTGGCACCTTCAGCACAAAGCCCTGGTTCCCACAGGGCTGGAGTGTGGACCCTTTATTCTAATTTAAAAACAAACCAGACTTAGGCTTGGTTTTTTCAACTCACATCCCACCACGGCCATAATGCCCAATTCCTGTGCCCTATCTGAAGAAAAGGTAAGGAGACAGCTTGCTTTTTGCTTTGAAAAAAAAAAAAGAAAAAAAAAAAAGAAAACAAAATCAAAGCACCCCAAAGCTAACATTGAAGATCTTAAATATTTTTCTGTGGCTGGGCTGTGCAGGCTTTTACCCCACTCCAGTGCCTGGGGAGCTGCTGGTGAGGGGGTATGGGCACAGGGGGACTCAGCTTCTATACCTCTATGGGAGGATGCTCGACTGCATCGCCCGGCATTTAATGATGCTACGTACACAGCACCACGGCCACGACCAGAGCAGCCCCCACTGAAACGTGCAGCAAACTCCTCCCTTCACTGGCTTTTTCATCACAGCAAATTTCCCACGACAGCCCAGGCCCCCGAACCACCTCATCTTGGAAACAGCCAGTGGTAAAATGCAAACATCGTCAAGACAGCTTGGTATTAGCAGTCTAACATCATTATTGAGTAAGCACTAGGGAAGCAATTCAATGAGCCATCTGCAGAGAGAACAGGTATTACACACTCCTAACAGGCACGGCCAATAAATATATTTATCAGTTTAGAAATGCTAAACGAGTCTATGAGTCTGTTCCTTCTCATTTCTCCAATAAAATATTTCCCCAGATAAACAGAAGGAGGTTGAAAACTTTTCATCTTTGCAGCTTGTTAAGAAACTAGATTTTAAAGGAAAAAAAAAAAAAAAAACCACTCCCAAAAACCTAAAAAAAAAAAGTCCAGGAATCTCTGCAGGGTTTTTTTTTCTAAGGCTTTGAACCTCTTTTCAAGCAGCCCCAGTGGAAAGGAAGATCAGTAGGTTTTATGCTGGGGGAGATAATGCACATCTTTTCTATTTATTAAGGCTCAGCAGTAGTTTGAAACACAGCGGGTTTGATTCATCAGGTGATTTGCCTTTCAGGCCTGTCAGGTAGATGGGAGCATTAGTGATCAGACCCGCTCTCTCCCAGGGAAGGAGGAGAGCTGACTGCTCATCCCCCACCTTTTGGCAAACATATCGAGTATTCATTGTAAAGGAGGCTGAGAAGGGAACATTTCAAAAAAGTTGTGGTTTATTTTTTAACTACTTTAAAGAATTCTATCCCCAGAGAGAACTTTTTAAACATGGAGGGCCTAATAGCCATACCCATTTTGTCTTGAGGAAATGATTCCTTGTACTTTAGCCTTGTGTTGGGGATGGAAAACTCCCAGGACCCATAGAAAGCAGGTTTCCCACCCCTTTTATTGCACTTGCCTTCCTAAAATTGCAGTGTGGATGCTAGACAAGTGGTTGCTTCCATATTGAACCAGCTTGGTAATCCCCAGCACCCAGAAGGTGCAGACTGTCAGGGGTGTCTTTATTCTAAGCCTTACAAATGATTGATTTAGTTCATCTACAATACAGCAGGGAAAACTCAAGTGTTGCTTGTATGATATTCATAAATGATGCACCAGTGCAATTCATGATTCATTTCTACATGCTTTTTACATACCTATCCATCATTTCAAGCACCACCAGGTGCAGAAGCCACATGTCCCCCGGGAGCCTCCAATGGTCGGGCAGCGGTAAATCAGGGGGATACTTTGCCCCCAGGAGCCCTGGGAGCCTCACCACAGAGCTCTGAGCACAGGAGCAAAGGAAAGGTGTGATTTCCAAAGGAATGTGAGCAAGTTGGACACTCAGGCAGGATTCCCACACTCAAACTCCCCAAGTTCCCAGTCCAGGAGCCCAGAGCTGACAGCACCAGAGCTGTCACCCACCTCTGCCGGCAGCCCACAGGGCATAAACCCCACCAGACCAGGCACTCAGAGATACCTTGCAACAGCCATGAGAGCTACCCGGGACATTCTTTCACTTTTCACATCAGTAGTGGATGAAAGATATGTGGCTAATGCTTGAATTCTGCCCCAAACCTTCTCCTCCCTCTTGTTACCTTCCCTGGGAGCCAACAGACAAGATCCATGTGGTGAAATTCTGTGTTTCCACCTCAAATTCATTCACTTCTGCCACCGGCTCCCATTATATGTGCAAAACTTGACAAAACGTGGCACAAAAGAAAAAAAAAATGAATCAGTAAACAATAAATTGGTCTCACAACTGAAAGGCTGTGAGAGAAAAGGGTATGGTGCTACAAGGAGGCATATGCCCAAACCTCTTTCAGAAATGCAACCGTTCAGGAGAGTCAAGCCATCTAGAACTGATGTTAGTAAATCAACCACCTTCTTGAAGTTACTTAGGCACCAGGGTTTTGAAAATTATCCCATCTTAACTGAGATATTTTGGCAAAATTGTGTAACAAAGAGGGGCAGATCCCTCCCCAGGTGAGAGGGCAATTTGCATCCCACCAGCTATGGCTGAGGATGAACATTATGGGCCAGACTGTGAATGCATTACCCCACCTCACCAGAAACACTCACCAGAGTCTGATTAGGCCAGTTTTACTAAATAAATCATCAGTTTTACCAAAATCTGGAGTTTGGTCCCATCATTAGTGAGCCGTGGAGAGGCAGGGTCAGCCAGACCTGGCAGATGCTGGAGCAGGAGCCGCTCTGGGAGGGGAAGGATGGTCTCAGCTCCTCACACCACAACCAGGACTTTGTATGCTCAGAGCTCTCTGAAACAGTCACACAAATAATCAATTTCTGCAGAAAAGATAGGCTCACATCATTATCTGTCCTTTGCACTGCCAGGCAATGTATATTAAAATGTTTGAATAGAGACTACTGCAATAAGTCCGGTTGTGATTTATTTTTTTGCCTTCTGGAAAGCTTAAAAAACCAGGAACGAATACAATAACCAATAAAAGATAAAAATTCTTGTCTTCTTTCTTTTAAATTGAAGTTTACCTAAGTTACACAAAAGCAGCATTTTAGCAGCACCTTTTACACTTCAAAGGATTTCCATGTTTATATTAACACCTTGATCAGTGGGATTTATTATTTAACTAATTCCATTTGCGGGAACAAACCAGAGATAGAGCAGCTGGCATTTTAGTGGGGTTTTTCTTCATAAAACGTCTCGTGTTTGGCAGACAGAGGAAGGGAAACCATCAGGCACCGAGCCCTACAGTTCTTTTTATTGGACTTGCAGAGCTTCGACCGAACACGAACCTGCCCCAGGCTCTCCCCCAGGAAACACAACTGCTAAAATCATCAAGGGTGACACGTCCACTGTGGTTGCACCACTTGGTTAACTCGCTGGGGAATCACCACCAGCTTGTGCAGAGCTCTGGGTTTGCAAATTTGTGGGGAATAACCAGAGGTTACACCTGATGCTGCGATAGCCACCGAGCCGTGACAGCCCACGGTGCCCCAGAAACACCATTTGAAACTGCGCATCTCCTTTTCTTGCAGATCAATAGGAACAGCCCAATCCTTAAAAAAAAAAAAAAAAAGAAAGAAAAGTAACATTTAAAATGGGATATTCAGAAAAAAAATTTAAAAAAATCACAGAATGCTCTGGGGTTGAGAGGGCTGGAAGGGACCCCTGGAGATCATCTCCTCCAACCCCCTCCCAGAGCAGGTCCCACAGGAACGTGTCCAGATGGGGTTTGAATGTCTCCAGAGATGGAGACTCCACCACCTCTCTGGGCAGCCTCTGCCAGGGCTCTGACACTCTCACAGCAAAGAAGTTCCTCCTCAAGATTAGATGGAACTTCTTATGTTCAAGTTTGTACCCGTTCCCTCTTGTCCTGTCCCTGGGCACCACTGAAAAAAGCCTGGCCCCATCCACCTGACACCCCCCCTTGAAGTATTTCTAGGTGTTGATCAGATCCCCCCTCAGCCTTCTCTTCTCCAGACTAAACAGACCCAAGTCCCTCAGCCTTTCGAAGGAGCAGCAATGACGGTAAATCAGTGAAGACAAATCCATACAGACCGTGCTCACACCCTCCCTACTCCAGTGTGGGGGAGCAAATCTGTCTCACCTGGTTTATGGTGCCCAGTCAAAGTGGCAAATATCACCGGTGGTGACACCACGTCCAGCAGCCATTCCCAGCAGAGTTAACAGCAAACTGTTTTCTTGTAATTACATATTTGAGAAAATAAACTAGAGTTATAAAGTCACACCTTGCTTATACTAAAGCTTTTCTTTTGACATAATGGTATAAACATGTAACAATTCTTATTAAAGAAAAAAAAAAGAGCAAAAACTACATCAACCAGAACTTAACAGGGGTAAGTCAACATAGCTCAGTTTAGTGCAATTAATCTGACTCCACTTTCCAAGGCTGCTGTTAACCTTAAAATGACCTGTTTAACCACGAGATGTCCTGGGAAGCCACTTTCTGAAACAGGTTGTCAGAAACAACTGGCGGAACGAAGCACTGGTGTTCCCTGGGCCTCAAGTCACCCCTTTCACAAAATTAGGCTCCCTCCATTACCTGATCACCCAAGCATGAACTGAGAAGACACACCAACAATTAATTTCTCCCTTGGTCAGAATTTACTTCTTGGGAGAGCATCTTCAGGTGGGATTTGCCCATGGAAAGGTTGTGGATGTGCAGAAGTCCCACACAGCAGTCCCCGGGAGCCCCCATACATCTCATTCCCTTAGTTATTAACAAATGTTTCCCTTGTCCTTGAGATCTTCCCATTAAATACACCCCTGTCTCTTGTAGAAAGCAAGCTTGACCTTTTCCATAGAATTAAGAGCCAATTTATTGCATATTTTAAATTCATAATGAGATCAAAAGGGATAATGCTAAGATGACCTGGAGATCAGCCCCAGACATGAGAGATAATTGTTTCCTTAATTGTGATGCCTGAATTAAATTACTTTTGCACTCTGTGTACCCAGATGATATGTAAAACAGAGGTCTCGGCAGCCTGTGTCATTAATACTCCACCGGCAGCTCTTGCTGGAGCAGTTGGGGCCATCACATCCTTGTGGTGCCTCCTCGCCGCCTTCCAGACACCTACCGTCGGTGCTCCCAACAGCCACTCGCTTGTGCCAAAGCCACCAAGTCCCAGCCAGGGACACCTGCACTTCACACACCATTCCTAGGGATTAAATTTAATCCAGACTTTGCTCCGGTGGGGAAAAAAAAACCCCATACATACAATATGAGGTGCTTAGAGAAGGACCAGGGGCTGCAGCCATCACGCTGCTTATGACAGAAAATTTCTTCATCTACTCTGAGAGTGACATCCGAAGTCATTCATTCTGGTTTAGAAAACAAACAGTTTTCTTTAAAGCAGCCAGATGTTCTGCACCAAGGGAAAAAAAAGGCACGGTGCTCGCAGGGAAAGTTGTGTTGGATGATTTCTCCCAGAGAAACTGTGAATTTGGGCTTATCTGGTATCCACAGGCACGGGGACAAGTGCTCACTTGATGTAAAACCAAGGACATCAGATTTAGAAAACAAGTTTATTTTACAAAGACTTGATAAATTATTGTCTAAGGTTTTAATGAGTGGAAAATCAATAGTTATAGGCTGGCTGGGTGCTTACAAATGATGCTAATGGATAAGCAGGCATCCTGCTGGAGCCCTCACATCCCTCTGTAGCACGTAGACCACTTGGCAATGTGTTTATAACACCTGTGGAGTGTTTATTAAGCACTCGCAGTTATGTTTTGCAACTCCAGTGTTTGCCCAGTGAGAGTTTAATACACAAATAGGGAGCTACTTACTAATTGAGCATAGATGGATCATGATGGCTGAAACACCCTTTCCTGGAAGTTGATGCTCCAGCTCCAGGGATCAGTCACTGCTCTTCACTCCATGAATCAAAAGCTGGATCTTGATCTTTTGCAGGAATCCTTTTTCCAAACAATAGTGAAAACTAGAATTATCACACAGAATTGCAAGTATAAGACCCCAGCTAATCACAATCACTTGCTCTGGAAATACAGGTTAACATTTCAAAACGAACCAGGAGATTTTGATTTGAGATCCCTGAAGAGGTCCTGATTGGCAGGAGCAGACACAAACCCAAGAGTTCTAATCAGTAAATTTAGGTATGCAAAACATTTAGTAAGTACAGATGGATTGCTGCTCAATACTTTACTATTTACTACACTTAAAGTTGGTGTGGGATACAAAGAGCATCCCATAAGCTTGCTGTACATATCTTAAAAGTTCCATGCATGCAAAAAAATGTCACTTACCAAGTCAGGTGACGGGTCAGGCAGGCATCTCTCAACCTCGAGGAGTGACCCTGAGAGATGTCCCTACACCCAAGGAGAGCCCCACCACGCAGCCAGCTCCTTCGGAGGGAGAGCTCAACAGACCCCAATGGCTGTAGGTATTTATAGAGTAAAGCAGTTAATTCATAGATATTCTGCTGTGTTCATGCATTTTCAGCCATTTATCAGCCCATGTTTTGGTGCTGGGCTGTCACCAATAACCTCACACAATAAGAAGAGCTTCAGTTAGACCAACTGGCTGAGCACCTGCCTGGACCAAAGTCCAGCTAGTTCAAACAGCAGGAGAGCATCCATCACCAAGCTCCAGCTTCCAGCGTGCAGGGAAGAAAAGACAACTCAGAAATACAACTGGTATCAGAAAAATCTGAACTACAACCAGGCAAATGGACACAGCTGCATGAAGCTGCCTGTACCACAAAAGCTTTCCATGCTCATCCATAACTGCCTGGTGCTTCTCCGCTGCTTTGCTGGAAGAAAAAACTTCCACTTTCCCAAAACACACATTTTCAAAGACAATGCTACACAGTGTGTCCTGGTTCTTCCACTATACCAGTACACTTGAAATTAAAAAAGAAAATAAAAATCATTCACTAACCAATAGATTCCTAGCAAAACTCCAGGTTCAGATCTCCACAAAATGCCTCCAGCAGTGAACTGACCACCCTGCTACTCCCACAGTGACAAGCAGAGTCACACTGTGAACCTGGCAGCAAAATTCTCCCCCAGCCTCAGCTAAAAAATTTAATTTCCCACTGTCATTATCTCAGGCATCTCTGGGCGTGCTGCCTGATTTAGACATAGAAACTCTACTGCACCTCTATAGTAGCAAGTCTTTCTTTCCAGGGGTAAAAATTACTTTAGATTCAATATACCCCCAAAAAAGCAGATTTTATCACTACAATAATTTCTTATAAGGAACTGAAGCATCTCACCAAAAGCTGTTTGCATTTGCATGTCATCATTTGAGCACAGGTTGATGCCAAACCTTCTATTTCTCACCCCCCAATGACTTCAATGACTCTGCCTCCTCCTTTGGCCCCAGTCATTAGCGGGACAGGGCACTCACACAGCACCCAGTCCCCATCCTGCTCGGGAGTGTAAGTGCTGCTGCAGCGTAAGCACCAGCCTGGTGGGTTTTCACCCATACATAATCTGCAATGGCCCTTTGCTGGCAAAGTGGTATTTTGAAACCATTCGTACTAGATGATGAGCTAATACTTGTTGAGCCAACAGCGTAAAAATTAGATGATTTGGCTTCGTATGGAAGTCAGCCCTCTAATCAATGCGCTTTAGCTCATGCAATTCATACTGAATTTGTAAGTACAACAACAACTGGTGAAGATTATGGTCCTGTGCCTGACAGCTCACAACAGCTCTACAGTCATAGAGCTGGGGTTTGAATAACCTTTTAAATACAGACCACTGCTATCCCCCTGAAAGAGTGGAATAACTGCAAGGTCAGTATTTTTAATGGAGTATGCCTCTTGGCCATTTACACGGATACATAGCAAGGAACTAATCGTCCTGGAAGAAATACCCCTTCCCCACCAAGGGGAACAGGATCACAGCCACCCCAGCAGCACTTCCTTCACACCACACATCTGCCAGAGACTTGTCACAAATCCCCTGGTGACATGAATGACTCGGCATCTTCCAAAAACTTGGCTTTCATGGACCAAACGACCCAAGAGTTAAACACCCACCCCAGAGAGTGGTGGTTTCTGCTTTGGCTGGACCAGCCCAAGAGTGACTGCAGAGCTTTGAACAACATGAAAACCCTTCAGACCTTGACCCACTTGAGTGCATTAAGAGATTCCTTTAATTACAGAGTATAGAACAGCATCCTTACCAGGCACCTGGTGGTGACTTCTCTGGGATCCAAAGGGGACATTCATCCTGAAGCAACATCTCTTTTTCTTCTAGGGCAGAGACACTTATTTCCTTAACCCACCCCCAGTTTCTCTGAATGATGGGAAAGCAACATACCAGCTAGTTTTAATGTTCATTTTGACAAGAGGTTGCTTTTGCTCAAAATTTCTTTCAGTAGGAGGTGGGGGTTCCACACAAGACTCCTTTAAGAGTCCCAACTGCAGGGACTCTACAGCAGTCTACAAAAGGACACAACTATTCAGCACTGCTGTTGAGTCCTACCTTGCCTTGGACATCAAAGCAAAGAGAAGATGTACGTGTGGTGCCAATCTTGAGGCTGCTCAGGAGTGTCTGCAGCCACGGTGTCATTCCACAACAGTGACAGGGACACCAGCCACCACCGTCACTGGCAGGAAGGGCAGGAGAGCGTTTCTCGCCATCACCTTCACCTTCGTTCACAGCCCTCAGCACAGGTTGCCATGGAAGGTGGAAAAGAACATAGATATGCTTATTACACTGCTTTTTATACATCATTTATAAGTGGTTAAGGGTTTAGAACTGTTATAGACACTGGCAAATGCGAACAGCATCCATTTTAAACAGTTTGTAACAGCTATCAAGTGGTTACGGCTTATATTATAAATAGCTTACGGATTTGCCGAGTTCTCTAACCTGCAAAAACAATTGATCACTCCATAAAAACATTAATGTGAAGTGCAACTGCAAGTTATTAACCTGAATATGAAAACGTACTTAAACCTTATAAGAAGGCCCAATTAAAGATAGAGAAGACATAACAGCCTGTCACTGCATTTTCAGTATAAGCGAGTCAAAGAATAAAGAATGAAAAGATAACATTAAAATGAATAACATATTAGCAACCTCTTGCATACGCCGGATTCCAAGCTCACACTGGTGGGCAGGCAAATTAAATCTACCAAATTGCATCAAATTACACCTTTTCAAGGAGGGGGGGGGTTGGCCCCAGACAGATACAAGTGACTTCACTCGCCTGGTCTTGTGGCAATAGGAGTTGCCGTGGCAGATGAACAGGCTGTGTGGGAAGTTATTTAAGGTCAGGAATAGCCTCAGGTGGGAGCTGAAATGAATCTTCCAAGTGGGAAGAGCCACAGGGGGGTGACAGCCAGGGAGGGAAATGGCTGTGTAAGTGGCTACGAACTAGAATACAAGTATATTAATGGGGTAAAAGGACTAGTTCATCTTTCCTTACACAACAGCATGTAGGTAGGGAAAGGAAGACTTATTTTGCTGAAAATATAGCCCTGAAGGTTTAAGCCTTCATAAATATAAAATTTAAGATAATACTGTGTCCCACAGCCCCGCTGTGGGGACAGCGTGGGTGATGCTGCTGTGGCACCAAGAGGGACCCGCAGCTCAGGCAACATAAGAAGAGACAAAGTTGTTTCCTCTGCTGCCTGTGGCTGGGCTCACCCACCACAAGGTTTCTCCAGGAACCAGACACCTGGGGCCTCACATCTTCCTCATGTCCATGGCATTGCCACCCCATGGACCAGGGATGGAGTGAAGCCAGTAGCACAGGAGCAACCAGCCAGGAGCAGGGGTTTATCAGGAGAAACAGGACCTGAGGCTGGCATCAATCAACACCACTTCGGGGAAAGCCAAAAGAGCTTCATCCCTGTCACCTGCCAAACATTTGTCCCCCTACACGTGCCTGAATTGGCATGTAGTGAGCACAGAGGGCTCCTCCTCTGCCGCACACACCCACCTTCTGCCCATCACACCTTACGCTTTCCAAATGCATTGAGCACATACACAAACTGCAAGCAAACGTAACGCCAGCTCCCCCTTTTCTACTCAGAACTGCATTTTTTATTCAGTTTCTCCAGCCAGAAGATGCATTCTCATACACAGGGCGGTGGGAGCACACACAGAGGTGCATGTTACACCTTCCCACCCACATGAGCTAATGAGAAACCATTCAGATGGAAACGAGGAGATTGTATCTTACAGCTACCTGGGTAAATGGCATAGTGCACTGAAACCTGAAATAATAAACCTGGAAGCAAGGTACAAAGAAGGATGAATATCAAGTAAATTAAAGGGTTTGCAGGAGGCTGGTCGGAAAAAAAACCTATATAGACAATTACCAGCAAAAAAATCCCCAAAGCCTCTAGGTAAAAGTCCAGCTTCAGTAGAGGAAGATGGAATAAAATCAAAGTAGAAAACAAGATTGGTGGTTGTAAAGAGTGGAGAAATCTGTTATAAATCAGATAAAGATGCTGAGGTCCCCACGAGGATGCTCTCCGGTAGCATTCACCTCCTGCAAGGAGGAAATAATTGCTCTGGAGGAGGTCAATGCAGAGCACTCAGAAGCCCATTAAACAATATAAACCACATTAAACTGTGAAGCATTGTCAGCCCAGGTAAGTCCAGATTTTATTTGCCCACCTAAAGCTTCAGAAGAGGGAAGATGAATGTCACTGCACGAGGCAAAAGACAAGGCTGCTGGAGGGAGCAGCAACATCCCAGGTGCCACCGAGGTGCTCCCCTTATCCCCTCCTGCCGACAAGAGCGAGGGGACACACAGCACCCAGTCCACCCCTGGAAATGGCCACGCAGACAGCAGTTTTATGACCAGCTGGGTTATGTTAGTGCTGGGGAACTGCAGCCAGGAGCCTGGTCTGCTCGGTGGAGCCCCACAGCCCTCCTGCAGCATTTGACATTTCTTGTCAAACGCCCCCAAAATTGTGCTTTCTTTCAGCCACATGTCATGGACCCTAAAAAAGCAAGCAGAATAGTTGGCCACACTGTAACCCCCAGTACTGATCCATAAAACTCAGTTTCAGTCTTTAGCCCTCTCTGTTCCAACAGCATGTGTAAAAGACACAGAAGCATTCAAAATAATCCCTAAATTTGAAAGCAGATGTGCGACTTCAGCTTCATTCAGGGAGCAGAGTTAGGCACACACGCCTGCAATAACACTGTCTAATTTGGGTCCATCTGCAATTGCAACATCAAGAGAAAAATTATCTTCTCCAACAGATTTGAGTATTTTGTTCCCAGCGTATTACCTTGACCGCCAGCTCCTGTCCCCACGCGCTCACTTTAGAGACACCTTTTGACTCCACAGAGGAGCGGCTCCAGCCACGTCTTCTCAGACACGAGCTCCTTCATTGATCTCACTGCATTATAAATAATTTCCATAGAAACTGGAAATATTCCCTAAACTAACAGAGGCTTCCTTATTTCCAGCAATTATCTTAAGGTCTGATTTGCATTTTAAATGTCACCTGTATAAATTAAAACTGTTTACTGCTAACACTGTCATTATTCCGAGTCACCCAGCGATAGCCAGCTACAGGGATTTTTTTGTTTTCTCCAGAAAGCTCTACTACCAGAACATCCCCCAAAAGGCTTGCTGGGGCTGTCTCCTCCAGACACGGGTGCCCAGCTCCTTCCTCAGGCAGTTAAAGCCATAAAACACACTATTTTCCACTGCTCCCTTGCTAATTCTGGCAGTACAGCTACTTCAGAGCATCGATTGCTGGGGGTACATCTTTAAGCTGCTGCTGCAGATTTCACAGCTGATCTTTGCTGCTGAATGTCCATATGGGTAACGACACCCTCCACGATTTTCAGGCACTGGTTTAGATTCTCCTTTTAGGTTATAATTATCTTTTTTTTTTTTTTTTTTCATTTTACTAATATTTTACAACAAACAGAAAGTCTTCTGCTCACTTGAAAAGTTTGGAAACCACTGAAACAAGGCAGGTAACCAACTGGCTGTGCCCCTAAACAAACAATTGTCAAACCGGTTGGCTCCCAGTTCAGACTGGAAGACCTCTACCAGTCCACAGTGCACACACAGGTTGGGTAAATCCTGAATTACTCTTCATTTCCTCTCCAGCGAGGCTCTGCTCACTGGTTCACAGCCATCAGATCTGGCTCAAGGAAAATACTGCTTCTAATTCCAAGTGCTAAAACCAGCAAAATGCAAATTTTTCCCCGAAATCCCATGGATCCTGCATGTTTCACCCACAGCTTCAAAATGACCACAGAGAAACATTTCCCCAGCATCCTTCTACCACCAAAGTCCCTTGAAGATAAGAGGAGCTCAAAGTGTAGGTCCTGACCACCTGAGAAGACCCTCTGGTGATTGGTTGGTAATCACATTCCCCCCCTTCCCCCCCCNACAATTTGCAATATTTTTCCTCAATTACTATTCTGGGGTTTCCCACCCTTCAGACAAAGTCTGATGTCTGCACCTGGGACTGAAAACAGAAGAGGAGCTGCTAAAACCACAGCTCTTTCCTGGAAATTAAAAATCGGGAGGAGCAAGACACTTCTCTCTTAAATATTCACAAACCAAACCTTCAATTTAAAAACCAATCCTTCAGTTTAATCTCAGACCCAAGAGGTCTGAGACCCACCTCAGCATCCACGTGTGCATCAGAAGCAAAACATTCCCACTCTTGTTTCTAAAAACCAACAGCAAGGCTTCTTCATCCTTCTCAGCTGCAGCACAAACAGGTACCAGAGCCCCACAAGGTTACCAGGTGCTGATGTCCTTCAGCATAATTGTTCAGGAAAATTATTATTCTACGGAAGTTTATGAAATGATTATTTTGTCCAACTTTCCAGTTCAGACTAGAGATCAATCTAGGTGAACTAATTTCCTCTGCTTAATGATTAAATGCTTCATATTAATATAACCCTGAGAAGGCAAGTTCAAGAAGCTTGGTTTTTTTCATTCCCTGGAATAATTAGATCTTGAGAATAATTTTGTACCTCCTTGGCTTTCTCCAAGTTTGTTATTTCTTTCTTTCCTGCACCTTCTGTTGCCATCTGTCCCAACAGGCAAACCGGCATTTTAACTCTGGGTTTACAGAGTAAATAAATTAGAAAAGCAATGAAGAGCCTGGCTGAGAGAGTGGAAGTGATTTACACCAGGATACAGTCAGAAACGCACCCCATTCTTTAAAAGCACCTTTGAAAATACAGAAGTCAAGTCTCAGTGAGGGGTTTTTGGCATGTAAATCATCAAAAGAATGAGATTTTGCTGAGCAGAAGACAGCTTTCCATAGACACGACCTCACAGCACAGAACTTGATGAGGTTCAGAGCTGCTGGAGAAGCACAGTGGCTCCCAGAAGGTGACTTCCAACCTCCTGTGGTTGGTCCTGGTTCAGGACCAAGCGGTGAGAAAAGCTGTTAAACCTGTGGATGTTTTCAGAAGTCGGGGAAATTAAGTGTACGTGATATTACTAAAAATAAGGAAGATGCTGTAACGAGCTTGAGGCTCTGGGTCCCCGTGTGGAGTAGACACCTCTCCACCTACCAGTACTCTCCACACCAACACCAGGGAGATGGCCTCATGGACTCCTTGCCTACAAAACACTCACCTGTTGACTTACTGACTGGTTTTGCCAATATCAGAGGACTTTGTACAAAGCCCTAACTTAAAAACATGTTATCTCAGGCTTTTATTCCCTTTTTCCTAAAGCTTATGCTGTAATTTCATACCACAAAGTCTCCTGAGGTTTCCTTCACTGAGGATGTTTTCAACTGGTGGTGACAGGGGACTCTGCTGGAGCTGGAGGACAGCACTTGAGGTCTAACTGGACTCAATTCTTCTGTATCTAATATGAAAATGTCACCCAAAGAGGAACACTCCACTTCTTAAGAAGTCCCTGCAGCCAGACCAGCACCCTGGCAGCAGCACTTGAAAATGCTGCTCTGAGGATTGGACCACGGAGCCCTGGGCAAGACCAGTAACCAAAGCAAGACTTTTGGTTAAAACCAGCCCAAACTGGCAGGGCAAGGGCAGCAGGGCTGTGCAGCCGGTCTCCACTCTGCTTAAAAAAATTCCCATTTCAGCTTCCTTTTTTAAGCTGTTAGAACTGATACAGAAGTTGTTAATTATGTCTTTGTTTCCTTTGAGGGCTCTCAGCTCAATTAATTTGTATAATGCACTGAGGTTCCAGTTCAATCTTAATGACAAGGTCTCCCTTCACATACCGCCGATTCCAGCCAGCACTTAATTTTAATGATAGTTAAATGAGGAAACGACAGTTCTATACTGCACACGCTCTCCTTAGGAAGCACAGTGTGAAATTTCCACCGTGATTTACAGCGCTGCAGATCTTATCTCCGAGACGTGAAGCTGTGGCGGTGTATAAGTTAATTGCAGTGATTTTTATCAGGAAATATTGCTGAGGGCCTGGTGGGAGCCTTGCTTTCACCACCATTCACAGGGAGACATCCCACATGGTAAGTCCAGCTTTGTGCTGACCCGTAATCCCAGGATTTCTTCGTACCTTCAACTCGCAGGAAACAGGACGGACAGTTCAGGAGTTTTTCTTTCAGTAGTTCTTGGGTTAAATCCATGCACAGAGGTAGGGGAACAGCAGGGCAGAAAGCCCATCTGCCATGCGAATCGCCACATTTCTTCACAGTCTTTAATGAAGAGAACTTTAGGGTACAGTGGTCGCTATGCTCTCAACCCGGTTTGGGGGTTTTATGCACAACCAGGACAAAAAGAGAAGAATAAAACAAAAGAATAGTATCAGATATTCATTTATGTTCAATGAAAAAAAAAACCCAAACTTTTCAAGTCAATATTTTGCAAAGTTTACTGCTCTTTTTTGGGAAAAGGAAGATACCCTTTCAACAAAACAAAGATACCTTTTCAATATCTTTCAAGTTACATATAACAGACCTTTTGTGCCCTCTCTCAGCACCCGTCCGGGGGGGTCTGTGCAGGCTGCAGGGCTGCCCCAGTTCCCCCCAGGCACCAGGCACAGAACCATCGAGATGCAGACCCACATGAGGGCCGCAAGAAATTCAACTCACACCTTCGAGGGGGACACAGCATTCACATCCCACACCCAGACAGCAAACCGAATGCCTTTCATCTTTATTTTTATAGAAAAAGTTACTATTTTCTTGGAAATCACACCGGGGAGCCCAGCACCCTTCCCGGGCTGGGACCAGACAAAGTGATGCTCTGGCCCCAGCAGGGAAAGCTGCTCCCGATGACTACACTCAGGGGCTTCTATGTTTCCCAAACAGCTGCCTTTGCAGGGCAATGCCTTATAAAAATGGCTACAGGCAGCATTTAAAGGAAGAAGCAGCCTATTTATCTGCCCTGAGAAAGGGGAGCCTCCCAGCCAACCGGTGGGAGCTGCAGCCTGTGCCCTGCTCGGGGCCAAAGTGGCTCCAGCCCCTGGTCAGGGCACTGTCCTCTGGGGACACATCGGGGCAGTGGGTGACAGGAGGGTGACGGCGGGGCTGGTGGTGACACTGGGGCACAGTACAGCCCTGGGACACCCAACAGCAGCGCTGCCACGGAGCGGCCTCTGCAGGAAATTCCACCGGAGATCCTTTTCCAGCCTTCTCTGCCCCTTCTGTCTTTCCTTCCCCCACCACCTCCTCTTTTCTTCTGAGCAATTGTCGTGTTTCAAAGTTTTGGTAAACCCGGGTTCAGGAGCTCTTACAGCCCCCACTGAGGTCTAGCAGCATGGCTAATTAGGATTGAGTTCATTGAGCCCAACCATACGGTTCTTACAAACCAGGATTTGCACAAACTGCAAGAAACCCAGGGTTGGAGTAGCCTTATTGCTCGGTGCTGGATAAACCAGCACTTTACACCAATATATCACCCAAGATGAGCTCCAACCCCAGGATTACCCCTCACCTCCTCAGCCATCCCAATTTCCAGCCCAGTACAAGCCCCTGGGTGGGATTCCTCCCAGCAAAGCAGGGTGTCCCCAACAGCAGCTCAGCCCAAACCACAGCCAAACAGTGCTGCGTTTCACTATAACGTGCCCTAATACGTTTTTGTTTAATTTACCTTTCATTTTTACAGTTATTACAAGCCAACACAACTTCCATAAGCGTGCATTCATTATCATTCCCGTTAGCCCTTCAGGAAATTACGCTGGAGAATCTGAGAACCAAAGATAAATTACTCATTGTAATTATAGTGGCAAGCTCGCTGCTACAACAGCCTGCACGTCGCAACGGGGAAGCTATAAGGGAAAGTATAAAACAGACACGGGCCACTCACAGCCAAAGGAAATAAGATCTGACCCCAGGAAAAGAAAAATAATGACGTGGCTGTGGTTGAGTCGGAGCCAGAGCACGGCACTGCGCAGGATTTCAGTTCGTCTCTGTTCAAAAAGGATTTCACATAAAGAGATTAAAAATGAAATTGCTGTCGAGTGTTGACTCCAAAGGCCACGCTCGTCTGCCTGCACGCTCAGGGCGACTGAAACAAATTCCCAGGCATCAGGGTCTATGTCCTTTTTTCAAGGTCTGAGGGAAATGTAATGGGTCACACTGACATTTTCCCCCAAATTCCCTCGGCCATGGCATGTCCCAACACCAGCAGAGCTATAATACATAGCTATATACTATACATTAATTCATTTAATATTATTAATTATTATAAACCAGCATTTTCCCATAAGCACCGTAAAAGCAACAGAAGAGCTTTTGTGTGTAAAGAAACGTTAAGCTTCTCCCCAAAGTCTCCTGCCTTACCTCCCAAGAAAATAAACTGCTCCTGCTTTATGCTGCAGTTGATATTCAGAACACAAACGATGAAAGGCCCAAGAGTTAAAAGTAAGCAACAACTGGTGCAATTTGGGAAGGAAAAGCGGCCGTGGAGCTGGGAATTAAACCTTCTTCCAGGGACCACGAGCCGCCCAAGTGGCTGAGGAGCAGGAGGCCACTGGGTCTCCTGGTGGGACCTGGGTTTCCAGAGGAGCTCTCGATTCTTCCTTCAGCTCCATGACTGCAGCTGGAAGCATAAAATAACATTTGCTTTTTGACCAAGAGAGACATCAGTAAGATCACCTCCCAGCACAGCCCTCATACAAGTCCTTAATCTAATAGTAAGGTTTAGAACAGCCTTTAAAAATCATAACCTCTAAATTAAAAAGGCAAGTAGACACCACCTCCGGTATTGATTAAAACCCCGCAGTTTTATCACCAGGTAATTGCTTCATGAGTGGTTTTTCAGCAGCAGCACCAGCCTCAAACTTCCTGAACAGGGAATTTTAATTTCAGGGTGCCACTAATTTATTGCGGCGGTTACCGCTGCATGATCAAAGCTCACGCCACATCTCCAAGGTGTGACATTTCTCTTCTGGCCTTCAGCTCAATTCATCCCCCCTGGCTACAGGCGACAGGACCTGCAAAGTAAAATTCCTCGGGTGTCACCAGATGGGAATTCCTTTCCGTTTCCAGCCGCCCGTGCTGTGAAGACACCATCATCCATTCCCCCAAGGCATGACGATGGGCAGCACCCTCTGGAAGAAGTGGTACTGGAGGAGATGAAGTGGTGGGAGGACCTTTCCCTCAACGCAGTTTTCTGAAGCCTTAAATGCTCATCTGTTACTTACCTATCTTTTTGTCCATTTCCTAATGAATCAGGGTTTCTTCACAAAAAACGTTGGTTCTGTGATGGTAACAATCTGAGAGTTCTTGCGCTACAATGGCCTTTTCTTAAACTCCGAAGCAGTGGAGTTTTATATACCATTACTCTTTCTATAATATATAAATATAATTTAATAATATTATATTAAATGTGCATTATATCAA
>VXBJ01006064.1:286029-304525 GCA_013400055.1 Nycticryphes semicollaris
TAAATAAAAAAAATAAAAAAATAAAATAAATAAACACCCAAATCAGTATCTACTGCCTAATTTGTTTTTTCATTAAGCAGCATCCGAGAGCAAGGGGATGTTTGTTCTATTAAAAATGCTTATTTAAAAACTCCATTTAGAGTTCATTTTTTCCTCCTGAAGGCTGCTTTAAAATCAATCTCTGTAAAAGAGGAGGAAAAGAGCAGTATTTTTTTTCCAGAGCTTTGCATTTCACCCAAAGTTACCAGAACGCAGCTCCTTAACAAAAGTGTACGGTGCCAGAGTGGCAGCGCTACCGTTACATGATGAAGATAATCTACTCATGGTACTTTTCAAGAGCTATTAATGTTAAAAATTACTTGTTACACCAAATGAACATTATAAAAAAATAATAGGATGCAGATTGCTGCTATTGTGAAAGCCTCTGGGCCTTGCAGGGCACGTAATTTCAATTATTCAGAAATATTAATAAAGCTAAATTTAATTTTTTAAAACATATTTCTAATCTGTTGGGTTTTTTTTTTTCATGTTCTTCAGAGCACCTGCCTCGAGTGTGCAAACGCTGCTGTGTATTGTGTTCTGCCTCTAAAAATGTTCAACAATGCCCTCCAAGGACAGGTTGGCCAAGGGAGATGTCAGGGATCTCTGTCCCCAAGGGCAGGGGAGGTGACCAGGGCACTCCCAGCCACACTCAGTGCTCTTCCTGGAGACTGGAATAGGGCGCTGAGCAGAATTCCACACACTGTACACAGATTTTTTTCATTTGAAATGGTGGGTGAAGTCGTTTGAATTCAAGTCTCCACTTGATGAATGCTCACACTGAGACACAGAGCTGCCTCTCCAGGTGGAAAGATGAAGAGGGAGGGAAGAAGGTTGAAACCTTCTCCAGCTCCTTCCTCAACCCAGTAAATCCACCCAGAATCACCAAATGATATGGGGCTGGAAGGGACCCCAGGAGATCATCTCCTCCAACCCCCTCCCAGAGCAGGGTCACCCAGAGCAGGTCCCACAGGAAGGTGTCCAGGTGGGGTTTGAATGTCTCCAGAGANCCTTCTTGAACTGAGGAGCCCAGAACGGGACAAACGCCACCCCTGATCAAACAGCACAGTGTATGACTGGTCCCAGCTCTCCCAGTTCACCCAGTCACCACAGCAGCTCGTACCCTGGGTCCATCACCCAGCACCATCAGTTTTGTTCCCATCTGTGATTTGAGGAGCTACCAGGAAGTCGGTACATCTTCACCAGTTACGGGCTGGAATGTACCTTTTCACATTTTCCACCCTTACTAATACAACCAAAATAGAAAAAAATATGACTTTACAGAATGTCTTAGAGTTACTATTCTAAGAATCAAACCCACTGGAAAATGGGAACAACCAACTCTCATCACTGGAACACCAACCACATTGTGCTGACGAGGCTGGAGCAGCCCTCCCGAGCTGTCCCCTGCTATAGCCAGGCAAAATTTAAGGCAACAGAAATTGCATTATATAGGGGTGGGGAGGGGGGAAGGTGCTTTTCAATATAATCTTTGCCCTCATAGTGGCCTTCTCAGCAGCCTAAGTTAAGCAGGGGACCCATAAGGGAGAAGTAGTATGAAGCAGCTTTTAGGGAGTACCCGCTGATCTCATTTAGGTGAATAAATACCACCAATGGCGACAAGTGAAATAAAACCTCTCTCGAAAAGCAGTTTCAAGCCAGGACAAAGGTAAAGGTCTCTGGGAAGCAGAGGTTTTCCCCCCACCCGTGAGGAGCAGCACAGCGAGGGTCAGGCTGCTGGACAGTCCCACCTCTTCCCTTCCAACACTCTGCCCTTCAAGCTCCCCCAGAGGAGCGGGTCCCTCTGCAGAGCTACCAAACGGCATCTTCCAAACCCTCCCTCCGCCTCCACCATCACACCAGGGCTGTCCCGCTGCCACACAACGGGCACAAACCCTCCGACAGCGGCACAAGAGTGGTCTCTGGTGGAAGCAGATCGGATCTACAGCGCTGCCACCAAACGCGCAGGAGCACAAGGCAGAGACCTTCGTGCTCAGCCACCAGAAGTCACCTCTTTTCAGCCACACCACCAGGTCAGCCTGATGCATTCGACCCCTAAAAAAAGCCCCCACGTTTCACACACACTTTAAATCTTTCATCGCATACCATCTCACACTCCTCAGGTCTGTCAGCAAACAGAAGGGGACGAGTGGCTTCTCTGAGGTGTTTTCTTAAAAGATGGAGTTGAAAGACACCGCAATGAAAACACTCGGTCCCACTTCAGAGCGGTCACACCTTGAGCAACCAACGTTTCAAGAGCAGAGAAGGAGAGAAGCCAAGATCAAGAGAGGCAGCAAATAGCAGCTGGGGGCAGTGACACCACTAGTAAATGTGCAACCACAGTGAAAACAGCAGAGTTTGGGTTCTTCCCCCCAAAAATCAGGATTTCAGCCCACTTGGGACCCAGGAGAAAAAGAGATTTAGAAGCCTGAACCCAGCAAAAGTAGCCTTAGACGGGCTGAAAAACGTTATCCAAAAATTCAGAGGAACTTCAAAAAGCATTACGGAAATCCAACCACTCGCGTTCAACAGACGTTTCCTTGTAACTTGGAGTTTGGTCAAGACAAACAGAAAGTGCCCTGTCGGCTTCAAGGGCCTTTGAGTCAGGGCTACAAACCAGAAAACAACAGGAAAGGTAATGTCAGAGTAAACAGACCCAGGAGAAAAAAAATAATAATAATAAAAAAAAAAAATAAAAAATCAAAGTGATGGGTTTTTTTCCACATTCCTCTGTTTCTGAGCACAGCAGGAGCTATTTCCCAGGGTACAGCCATCCACAGACTAATAGCCCAGCAAGGTTCTCCGAGCAGAATTCCCACCTGCACCAGGTTCTTCACGGAGCAGCCTGGAGCAAGCGGCATTGGGGAGCGGCAGCGATTACTGGGTGCCACCACACTTCATTTCTTCATTCCACATCAAACCCCTGCCTTCAGCACAGGCTGCCCCTCCAACCCTGAGGTGGGAACAAGGAAAGCAAGATGGGGGGTGGGGGGAAGAAAGAAGCTTTTTCTGGTTTAGAGGTGGGGTGTTGGGTTTTTAACCCTGCACCAAGGGGCCACCCCATGCTCTAGAAGGAAATCCAGCACCTCACGACTAGGTGTGACACGGCAGATGAAGGTGACAAGAAAGCTCCCACCAGACAGCGATCCCTTCTCCAAACCATGAACATCTTCTGTGTGCTATGGCAAGGATACGGTTGAGAAGCCCCATTTCCCCCAGGGAAAATAAAAGCCATTTCTTGCCCACCTCAATCACACCTTGTAGCTGCCCAGAACTGGAGACCTCTGCTACCGAAAAGAGAGGTCTTGAGCTCTCTGGATGGGCCAAGTCAGGGAGAACTTGAATAAAAGCCACGAATGTGGCACAAACGCAGATTTCAGGTGTGTTTTTCTTTACACACCCCTAATCCCAGCTCTGCCGTGTCCCTGCCTGGTGGAAGGGCAAAGCCCAGGAATACACAAAGTCACCTTTTCCCTGTGCTTGGGAGATGTCCCACAAGCTTCACAATAAGAGAACTACACTACAAGAAAAACACATGTAGAAGTGGTCAAATACACCTTTTCTTTTTTTTTTCTTTAATGAAGATTTGTAAAATTGAAGCTCAGTTTTGAGAGCTCAGGACAATTCATGAAAGAGCATTTGGTCCTCTCCAAAATTTCCCATCCCCAATTAAACACTTCATGGAAGAACAACAATGAAGCATACATTGCATTTTTAATTAGGAAATATTGATATTGCACACGATACCAAGGAATACAAACATCTGTTTCAGCAAGTTATTCCAGCAGCGTTATCAATTTCATTTTGATATCATCGACTTATAAAAAAAGTTTTAATTCTAGTGCGTGACACGTGCCCTGTGGTTACAGAGTGTGACCCAAAGCAAGTTTTAAAACCAAAAGGAAGATAAAAAAAAAACTATTGGCTCCTTGAAGAACACAAAGCCTTTTGCCAGGTGGTCAGCAGCAGTTTCCCTGTAGACAGAAGGTGTTGTTCCTATGGAAGGATGACTCTCGGATCACCTTGGCAACACACACTTGGCTGCAGTTCCTAAGGAGGAGCTGACCCTACCCCGCTTTGGCACTGGAATTAACAGCCCCACTCACTGGGGGCTGGAAGGCTGTGGGACCAGCCCACGCTGCTCCCCAGCTACAGCCACCTCTCACAGCTCCAGGAGACAGACAGACAGACAGACACACACACACACAGACGAGGGGGAAAAGAAAGAAGAAACCCCAGGCTGGGCAGAGTTGTGCAACTTCGTTATAGTCAGGTAATTCTCCAAGAAAAACTCCGAAAAGAGATTTCTGTGCACAACACCCCCTTGGGCAGGGCTCGGGGGCTTCAGAAGGCACAAAGCACTGAGAGGTGGGTGCAAGGGGTATTTTTGCTTGCACTTGGGCATCCTCCTGCCCTTCTCACCACACTCACCAACCCAAGCACACCTGTGTGGCACAGGCAAACCCTACTGGTTAAAAAGCTACGTCTTGAACCTCTCCCGGTACATCTTTGGGTCATAACACCTTGAATTTATGGTTTGCTTGGAGACAGGCAACTAAGACAACCCAGCAACAGGTTTGCAAAAGCCAGTTCCACAGGCACTAGAATTGCCAGCTGCCTCAAATATCAAGGCAACTGGTTCTGTTGCAACATTTTGGGAAATCTTAATGTCTTTCCCCAATCCCCCCCCCCCCCACCTTAAAATACACAAAATAAGACTAAGAAGAGAGGATTAATAATTAATTTTTTTTTTTTTGCCTGAATACATGATACAACTATCATGGAAGATTCTACAGTGAAGTCCCTGAGATGCAACTGTACGCTAAAAGATTCAAATGACCTCTTCAGCACTAACTTCATATTTATTAGAAATGTTTTTTTGAGTTGCAACACGTGGTTTGAGAAAACCGATGTTGTTATAAGAAGGTGAAAATACAGCAGATCAAGTTTGCCCTTATATTTAAGCCTTAATTTAAAAAAAAAAAAAAACAAAACCAAGTGAAGCCAAGAGTAACATTCAACTACTTAACTGTAGACAAAAATAAAAAGCATGGAAGCAAGGGGAGCCAGTAAAATAAAAATAAACGTTGTAGTTAGAATAAGTTGGTTTGGCCTCAGTTTGTGTTCATCCCTCAGCAGCCCTGCCTGAATTTAACTGTTTTCTTCCTGAACATTCCCAGACAGTTAATTCCTCAAACATAGCTGAGCTGTATCTAAAGATGGTGGGATGAAGCAACAGCACTTTTGTCACCTTTATTGGAACCGGAAGGCACAGTTTCCAGGTACAGCACAGTCAGCACCGATGCTGCAGCCATCCCCTGGCACCATGGCACATACCCAGCTTGTGGCAGAGGGAAGTTGACATCCCAAGTATTTTTTGGGATGGGCACAGCAGTTGATATTCTTCCAGTATCATTTGTTTTTAAAAAAGGAAAAAGCCATCTCATGTGTATATTACTTTTTCAGCTGCTTTGGGATGCTCTGTATTTTGTAACCACTGCTCAGAAATACTTTATCTGCCTTCCCAAGCGAGCTCAGTTCTCCCTGCTAGTGAAGACAAGGTAAGGCACTAACATTTAATGCTGTCAGGAATGTGAAATAGTTTGTTCTTCATGTACTGTTACACCACTTCTTAGCAGCATCTCTCCTGAAAAGGCACTAAATACATGGCAAAAACCCAAAAAACTTTCAGAACTTCTGCTCAGCTGAAGCCACACCAGGTTAGCTGCCAGGACAGCTAAGTGGCTTTGCAATTGCCCTTTCCCTCCCCCCAAATCCTTTACAAAAAAAGGCACTGGATTTGTTTTATCACCACTTTCTGTAGCCACAGGCGCTTGTGACCGTGCAGTTCTACCCAACTGAGGGATATCACGATTACACTGGTACCTTCTCACACGATCAGGAGTTATCTTTTCAAGATACTCTTTTGGCTACAGCATTTTTGTTTCAGCAAAACCCACTAGCAGTGGGTTCCTACCTGAGTATTACTTAAGGTCACGTATTGCTCATCAGAATAATTCAATGAATAAACTTTGTGTAAGAAATTGCACTTTCCCATTCCTTCCCCAATCCCAAGATCATTTCAAATTAAATACCAGACCCTTTTCTAAAGGGACACTTGTAATACAGCTACAAAGAGGTAGCTAAATGGCACGTGCCAATTATCTTTCCTTTTTGGCTTTTTTCTTTCCTTTTTTCTTTTTTTCCAAAGCATATTCAGCCTTCATTCGCAAAAACATTTTTCATAGGAAGTCTTAAAACAAGAAATCTCTATTCAAGTGGCACCTGGAGTTACCACAGTTCGGAAGATGGAACTTGTAAGAGAACTTGGTCTCCCTTCACATCCAGAACTGACAACTGACAGGCACGGGGAGGGGACCCAGGTGACTCAGTGGTGGCAGGGGTGTAGCTGAAGAGGAAAGGAATGTCGACGGCCCCATCTCAGGCTCCTCCTGACAGACAGTAGAAGTGTCTGGGAAGAACTGTTCAGATCAAGCCCACCATCCGATCAATCTGTCTCATGTAGTTACTCTTCAAGGGCAGCAGGTATCTCCTCTCATCAGGAACTCTGTTACACTGTTAACAAAAGGAGAATATTTTTTTTAAGAACTCCAACACAAAACCAGGGGATCCCATGCCCTCTGCAATCAAGAGTCACCGTCACAGAAGGAACCTCTGGAGATCATCTCCTCCAAACCCCTGCCAGAGCAGGTCCACCCAGAGCAGGTCCCACAGCAATGTCTCCAGAGAAGGAGACTCCACCACCTCTCTGGGCAGCCTCTGCCAGGGCTCTGACACCCTCACAGCAAAGAAGTTCCTCCTCACGATTAGATGGAGCTTCTTACATCCCAGTTTGTGCCCGTTCCCTCTTGTCCTGTCCCTGGGCACCACTGAAAAAAGCCTGGCCCCATCCTCCTGACACCCCCCCTTGAAGTATTTCTAGGTGATCCCCCTCAGATCCCCCCTCAGCCTTCTCTTCTCCCGACTAAACAGACCCAAGCCCCAAATCATCTCTGTAGCCCTTTGCTGTCCCTTCTCCAGCAGTTCCCTGTCCTTCTTGAACTGGGGAGCCCAGAACTGGTCCCAGTGCTCCAGATGGGTCCTCCCCAGGGCAGAGCAGAAGGGCAGGATGACCTCCCTCCACTTGCTGATCACACTCTTCTTAATGCACCTCAGGATGCCATTGGTCTTCTTGGCCACCAGGGCCCACTGCTGGCCCATGGGCATCCTGTTGCCCACCAGGACTCCCAGGTCTGTTTCCTCAGAGCTGCTCTCCAGCAGGTCTCCCACAGCCTGTCCTGGTGCAGGGAGTTATTCCTCCCCAGGTCCAGGACTCTACACTTGCCCTTGTTGAGTTTCATCAGGTTCCTCTCTGCCCAGCTCTCCAGCCTGTCCAGCAGACTTTTCAGCATCACTAACTATAAATTTCCTCCCAGTGCAGAAAACTGTACCCAGCAGTGCCTTTGGTCCCCGCTCTCTCTCACTCTGTGCATACGGCAGCACAAAGCCCAAAAATGAACAGCAAGTGTTTCCTTGGCGCCGGCTACAGCTTCCAAACACACACCAAACTACTGCAGCTTGTTATTCAACTGAGACTGCCTTCACTATGACAACTGTGAATGTTTTTTAAAATAATGCTCTTTTTTTTTCCCTGCAGGACTGCGGGCAGGAGGAAAGGAAACACGATAGAACCTACTACAGAAGATTTTAAAAAGGTGTTCTGTATTAAACACGTATCTCTTTGGGTTGGTGATAGGCACTGGACCCATAGCTCTGTACTCTTTGGATGCCTTGCTAGGAAAGGTCACCTTTACAGGCCTCCAGAGCATTCTGAGAGAAAAAACAGCTCTGTTTAAATAATGCTCTACCTTTCTCTTTCCCCATCAAAGCACCACTGGAAGATTTTAAGGCAAAGAAAAGGGGAAGGGAAAAAAAAACTAATTGGAAATAAATTAACAAAGAACAACCTAATGGCTGCAAAATACTTAAAAGGGGACACCTTCAACATAATCACTCTCCCTTTACCCTAATCCATTCATTCCACTACTGAAAGTGTTTTTCACAAGGGAGGTTCTCAGATATCTGACATTCGTAAAGGAAACGCTGCACAACCCTGATGTAACACCTCCAAATGGCTCTTTTTTCTACTGCCTATCCCAGTTCCACACACATCCCTTCTCCAGCAACGTAACCAGGCACACTCAGAGTATTCCTTACGTTAGAACTGAAGTTGACTGCCTTTAGCTCATTAGGTTTCATTTTTTCTGCACCGTCCTCTTCTCCAGGGAGGATGTCCTGCCACAGGGAGTTACGGAAGCGTTCATCCACGGACACAACATGTCCCTCAGTAGTAAACATATACTTATTTCCAGATTTATGCAGTGGATTCTCTTCATCAAACAACTGAAGAAGAGACAGGAGAGCAAGCTACAGTATGTGTGCAACATTCTTCATATCCCATCAGCACTAAGTGAAAGCACATGCACTCCTGCATGTAGAGGGTCACACTAAAAGCCCAATTCTTGGTGCTAAATGGGTAACTACTACTGAAGCAATTGGAAAAAAAAACAGTTTTAATGCAAGTGATTTAACAGTTAAAGGAGGAGAGCAAAAGGAAAACTTCTTATGCAACATAAACTGCCCTTATTTTTCTAAGCTGCACTGTGCAGGCATTTCTAGGCTGGCACCCCCTGTCTCCATTGAGCCACAGATTTGTTTTTCTACACTAAAGAAGATTGAGAACAGTAGCTTAAGCAGTGTTGGCTCAAATGTTTTCTCCTGTGAGTGCCAAAGTCCGATAGGGAGAAAGCAGAGGCTGCTGCAAGGCAGGCAAAAGGGCTACAAGCTAATTTAACTCTGAGCTGAGCAGTGGTTTCAGTCTTGCTTCCACCCCTCTCCAGCTCCCCCCCCAAAAAGAGCTGCCAGCTCTCCAGCCAGCAGCTTCCCAAACCCCCAGGATTAGGGTAAACTCAAAGGAAGGAAAGCAGCACATTCTCCAATACCTAAACCCCTTTCTTCTCCCTGAGCACAGCAGTTTCTGCCTCCTCACTGAGCCACCTTTGGGCACAGCACATGCAAGAGAGTACATCTGAAATGAAGAACATGTACATACCAGGTACAAATATTTACATGTTTCACTGAGGAAAAAGCTCTCCATCCGATCTTCTTTCGTCTTCTCTACGACGTGGTGTAACGTGGCATAGCCACACCTGCAAGAGGTAAGATTAGTTTGGGTTTAGATCCAATTGTCACCAGGGGTGAAGCTAAAATAAAGCAAGTCTCAAGCACTGGTTACTGATTTCCGGTATTCTGATGATACTGTAATCATTGGCCCTGTGGTCAACACCAATAGGCAAATAAAAATTCACTGTCTTCCCTCTGAGTCATGCAAGAATCACAGAATCAATTACACGGGGTTGAAAGGGACCCCTGGAGATCATCTCCTCCAACCTCCTCCCAGAGCAGGTCCCATAGGAACGTGTCCAGGTGGGGTTTGAATGTCTCCAGAGATGGAGACTCCACCACCTCTCTGGGCAGCCTCTGCCAGGGCTCTGACACCCTCACAGCAAAGAAGTTCCTCCTCATGTTTAGATGGAACTTCCTATGGTCAAGTTTGTGCCTGTTCCCTCTTGTCCTGTCCCTGGGCACCACTGAAAAAAGCCTGGCCCCATCCTCCTGACACCCCCCCTTGAAGTATTTCTAGGTGTTGATCAGATCCCCCCTCAGCCTTCTCTTCTCCAGATGAAAGAGACCCAATGTCAATATACTTAGTGTTACAGTCAGGGTTCACCGTTACTGCCTTGCAATGAAAGCTGATAGGCAGCAGTGTGTATCTCAGAGGCCACGCCTCCAGTTTACTTAAACACCATGAGCCCAGAAATATTCTTGCAGGAACCACAGGGAAAAAAAAAAAGAAAAAAAAACCAAAACCACAAAACAAGAAAACAACCCAAAACAAAAAACCACCTACTAATTTTACCAGTTTTTAGCAACCCATCACTGACGATGCATTTTGAAAAGTAGTTATAACATTCTGAAAAGTTGTCACTGGACTATAATTTCATTTTCAAATGAGAAGGAAGCAATTGCTCAACAAATAAATCATCGCTTGTGTTTACCTACATTTGTAGATTGGATTCTATGCAGTATGTATAGAATAAAAGACATGTATAGAGCAGTGAGAGAAGACAAAGACTGAAAACTGACTTGGCTTTTGTGTATTTTTCCAAACTCTGCAGAATATCCATTCCCACGTGAAGGTAAAATGGGTTCTTCGTGGCCTAAATAAGGAAGACAGACACGAGTTAGAGTCAGTGATTCTGAAATCCTGTGAAAATAACACTTAGAACAAAGGCCTGAGTAGGATCAGATTCTCATGTATTACAGCCAGCTGATCTTTACAGGAACATGACTGAGATTACTCTTTGCAAGCCTCTTGCATTGCCTTTAATGCAAATCCTAATAAAACATGCAGTAAATTCAAACTCTTTGATAGCTTTTCTTGCAGCCAGAAAGTTCTTTTTGTTTGGTGTCTCTTGTGCCAGTGAGAGACTGCACCCAGACAACACAGCAAGGAAAGCCATTACATGTACTTTCTCAATTTCTGTTAAGAAGTCACAAGTCTCTACCTTGTAAAAACGTGCCACCTATTTCTTAAAAAGGTTGTTTAGCCTCATTTTTGTTTGTCTTATAAAAAAAGGCTATTTTTTTTTTTTTAGGAAGACACCACAGCAACTACATTGCATTACAGTGTGGTGTCCAGAGATCTCTGTATAAGCACAGGCAGATCCAGAGGCACCACATTTTAGCAGGTCAGAGGGTAGAGAAAACTACTTTCTGAACGAAAGCGTTTTTGCCAAAATATGAGCTGTAAGCTGAGAAAAGTCACGTACCTGGTAAAGAAGATACGTGGATTCCACTAACTCTGGCCTCAGGGGATAAAAGGGAACATCCGGCGCTTGCAATTGCCAGTTGTATCTTTCTGGGAGAGCTCCGTATCGTTTCCATATGGCATAATAAAACGCATGGAGACAAATAGCATCTTCCACATCTCCTATCAATACCTGAGGTGTAACAACAGCCATAAAAACACCCGTGAAATACTGCAAGCCAGAAAATTGCCTTCCGCTCTGTATAAGAGCATGGTGTGTAATAAAACACTCCCCTCGTATGGGGAAACAAAAATATAACTTCCCCCCAAAAAAGCTAACGTATTAATTCCTTTGCACTAAAAACTTAGCAGAACTCAGCCTCACAGCATGGTATACAAACACTGAGTTTAAAGTTAAAAACTGAAGTGTCTCAAATCTAGCAGAGAGCAGGCCAAGCCTTCCAATATCAATACACTGATGGAGGAGCAGAACTGCCCTAAGACCTCTTTTATCAGAGCAGCCAGATGTGAACCCACGGGTTGAAGCTCATCTCAGAAGACATCCTTGGACTCATTCACAGCCCAGGACTGGAACAAGCCTCTCTGACACACCTCTACTGTGTCGTTTGGTCTTTAGCAGAATCAAAGTTTACCTGTAGCCCAGGAAAAAAGGCTTGCAAAGAGTCAATCCACGTGTTCATCAGCTGTCCTGTGAACATGTTCACGTTCACGTACAGAGGAGGGTCACCTTCACCTTCATTGCAAGCTTCTCGACTGCCAAGGAACAATAAGCACAGGTAAATATTCACTATTTTAGAAGAACACGCTGCATGTTTCATTTCACGCCTCTGCCACCAGCAAAGAGAAAAGAGAACGGGACCGTATGACAAAACCATTTTGAAAAGAACCAAACCATCAGTCATGCTTCTCAGAAAAATCAATTCATCAAGGTACATACACCATATCCTCACTGATGTCACAGAATCTCTACCAAAAAGTCATGCCAAGCAAGACCAGGCCTTAAGAAGTACTAAAGCAACCAATTTACTACATTTCCTTTGCAGTTCTACAGCCAGCTTAGCTTCTTTGCACCAAAAATGCTATTCCGATCAGTTGACTAAGGAGTGAAGGGAACATTCAAATTTATTGCCACAGTGACCACCATGGAAATAAGATTTTGCTTTTTAAAGGAAAAAATAAAAAAATAAAAAAGAGAACACATTTTTGAGAGCATGAGACAAAATACTACACCATCTCTCATATCTTGCTGGAGTACTCATTCCTCAAGAATTGATACTCGTATCACAACAACGTACCCTCTTCTTAAGTGGTTCTGAATGTTCCGATACGCGTCATTGAACATCTCCAAGTCTTCCTTTTCTCCAAAGAGGATGTAAGACTTCAGAAGGTATTCATAGAACGAATCTGACCCTGCTCCCAAGCCACTCTGCTTTCCAACCCAATGGCCAGTTTGAATATTCACAACATTTCCTTTCAGAACAGACAAAAAGTTTAGTCTGGAGTCACCAAGTACATCAGAGAAAAAAAATCAAGCAAGAACCAGAACTTAGAAATATTGCATCTTCAAAAAGTCTTAAGGAGGAGTGATCAAAGATTGCTACCCAAATAAAGCGTTGCAGGGCATTCATCCAAGGCACGAGCACACACAGGCAGTTGTTTTAAATGTAAAAGCACGTTGCTTCAAGTGTAAGAGATCTGCCAATCAGAACTATATTAATGAGGATACAAACGCAAGAACTTTCACTTCCCAGCTTCATGAAAAATCTGTCTTAAGACACCTGCTCCCTAAGAAGTCATTCAGATCCTCCATTTTTCTTACAAAATCACACAGCATCATTAGGCAGGAGTACACAAGGGGAGCATGAATTAAGGAGATTTACCGAGAAGTCCGGTGTTATTGCTCCGGAGACTCCAGAGGGCTTTGACGGCTCTCCTGGCCACCCATTCGAAGGTGGAATCGCCAAGCAGCCTGCTGAGGATGCCAAACTCCACCAGCAAGGAACCGGCTCCTGCGGTGCAAGTTTCATTATTGCTGTCTGGAGGTACCCCCTTCTTCAGATTGACCTGGGAAGCAAGTGGAGAGGGTGCTCACAGCACGCAGGCAGGTACATCTCCTACAGCCCTGCTCCCATCTGCAGGGTAACGTTTATTATAAGGCTTTTGGATTCATTTTTGCAATATGTAGCATGCAATGGGCATAGAGGTGCTTGGTCAAACAGCTTTCCTGAAGAATCCCTGAAATTCATCTTCCAACTTTATAACATCACACTCAAGGTGGGCAACTCTTATTTTGCTACTCATAAAATGGTTTGGGTGGGAAGGGACCTTAAAGATCATCCAGTCCTACCCCCTGCCCTGCACAGGGACACCTCCCACCAGACCAGGTTTCCCAAAGCCTTGTCCAGCTTGGTCTTACACTCGTTAATCCTTCCAGATTTAAATCCACTTTTTCATAGTTTCTGCTAAACTGTCAGGTTCCTCTGAGGGTGATGCAAACACTGCTCCCTCTCACTGCTCACTTACTGATCTTGAAACCAAGAGTTTCCTCACTGAACACTCCTCAAGTTCCCCACGGAAGAGAACGCCGATGGGGAGTTATGCCACCTCCAACTGCTTTACCAGACTCAACAGAAGTGAGAGTTCACATCTCTGCAGGCTGACAGGTCTGAAGGAAAAGCAGAGCTGCTGTCCCCAGAAATGAAAAGCAGTCAGGCAAGTGCTAATTACTTTTAGAGTTGTGCCACTAACACTGACATTCCGCTTCCTGAGAATTTCACCTACTTAAAAACCAAGAGGAGGCACTACTTAAGAATATGACAGTATTCTGGAGTACTCACTGAGCACTAGTCAAGAAAATTACAAATTCCAAGCCCAGTAAGACAAATATTTCAGATGAGTTTCATTTTATCACAACTACCTTAGTACCAAGTCACCAATAAAGTCATTTCCTAGGCTATTGGCCTTGACAGTATTTCTGTTTCATATCCTTAACGACAGCACTGCTTCTCGGAATAAAGTGCAGGGCACGTTCCAGCCAAACAAAACAGAAACAGATGATTACTGACCCAAAGAGAACAACATATACCTCCTGAAAAAACAGGCTGAAGAAAACATTTATAACACACAAGGAGCAATTTATCTATCGTGTCTCCATAACTTAGCAGTTTCCTCCTCACACCTTTTTAATGTAACTTAGAGCAGGTTCGATACCCCAAGTGCACATATAAAGGCACACACGGGGCAGAGAATTCGAGTTGTAGAACAAGCAAATTCCTACTTTTAGATTATTTCCCCCCATGTAGGTGTGCTCACTTACCCGAGGATATGGAATTCCAGTTTTGGTGTTCTCAAAGGCTGGAAGCAGCCTCACTGCGAGGTCGTGAGCCATGTGCAGCAGTTCATTGTCATAATCCTTAATGGTCATGTCACCAAAAGGCTGTTTGGTGTCTGTAATTATGATGTGGGCAGAAAGCAGGCTTCCCAAAACCCTGCAGGAATAAGGGAAAGATCTTCACTTTTAAAATCTGATCTGAACCTAGTTCTTCAGCTAAACCCTTACCAGTATCCTGTTTAACAGAAATCTTACTTTGTGTGCCTTACATACACGACAGAAAAATCTGCTATTTTCCCCACAAGTAGTAAAAACACTCAAAAGTCATGTTGCTTGTCACCCACACTAATCCCAACTTTCCATTCTGCAAAATTTACTTAAGTTTTCTCCTTACAACTAAGTCTATTTATGAGTGCAGACCTCCTCATCCTGCAAATGGCATTAAGGTTGTAACATGAAGTCAATGTTCAGAAAAAAAGAAAGCCTAGTCAAGTTGAGCAGCAATTGAATAAACTCTGTTTAAGATACTCAGAAAACGAAGCCATTTAAAATTAGACATCATCTCCAACTCATCTCCACACCAGACAGGCCTGTTTTTTCATCTACAATAAAAGTGAAAGCAAGGAGAAGGCACATTGAAGAAAACCAAAAGATGCAAGCAGGTCAGCAGAACTGTTTGCTGTGCTCAGAGCTGAGTCTCTGCTGCAAGAGCAACAAAACCACAGCAGTTCTGCAAACCAAACACTGCTGGGACTACCACATATCGCTGCTTCAACCAACAGGTGAATCATTAAAAGTGTTTCTAATTACAAAAGGATGGAATGTTTTCATAAAAGGACATAAAACAACATATTCAAGGAACAATTATGGAATATAGGGTACCAAAGACATCATCATCACTGATTTCACTGTTGCTCTCCCACATGGGAATACCAAGTCTTTAACCTTGGTGCTGTTTTAAAGACAGAAACTCAGAGGGACGCACCTGATCGTTGCCTCAAAAACTTGGACCGTTGAGTCTTTATCAAATGAAACTGTGTCAATCACCAACTTCACTGCTTTCTGGAATTCTGAGGAGTTTCCCATTACCTTTTACAAGAAAAAACAAAACTGTTTCGTATTATTGTTGCTTCAGAAGAAGGTTGGGTATGAGAATGGCAAGTTCACATTTTAGACCAACAGTCATATTAACTAGATAGACAACAGAGTATTTCAAGCTCCTGGTAAAAAGACTCTCCAGGAAGTTACTCATCCTACTGACATGTAAAAGTGCTTTTCTTTAAGAGTGTGTTAAAACAAGGAAATCCACGTAGATAAGTTTTTGGCCATTTTAATAATCCATGCACCCATGAACATGATGGATGTTCTTCTTCCACCCCCCAACATCAGCCTTGTGAGTGATTTCTCAGAACAGGATTCTAAAATCTCTTCAGATCTACCCCACTGAGTGTTTTAACTGCTTGAACTATCAGCTGGATAAGTTTAGCTTAAAAGGTAACACAATTTGCAGAACAATGAAGTCTGATCTGATAGTAATTTGACCAGAGGGAGACCTTTCCAGTTTCCGGCTCGACACTTCACACCACGCCCAGGAGTTCCATCAGGCCAGTTTTCTATAGGTACACCCCAACAATTAATTTCCACTGTACCCAGACAGACACAAACTCAGCCCCAGCTTCAAGGAAGTAGAAACACAGAAGGAATACACAGTTTCCCACTTGCCTAAGTTCACAATAAGACTGGGCAATGAGCTCTCTAACCATCAAACCACCACACACCAGTCTGCCTGCTCTCTCCAATACCCAAACCCAGTGGAAACTTAAGTTAGGTACTGCCCCAAAAGGTATGGGATAGGACTCTGAGGACAGGAAGGGAACCATCTGGCCATACCAACATCGTAGCAAAGATCCCCAAGTGCTGGTTCAGTTTAAAAAACAAAAAAAACCAAACAACACATTTTCCTCACTTCCTGCTTTCAGTTCTGTTCACTGTTGCCACGTTCAGCTGAAACTGTCTCACCCCAGAGCTGCAATTCCATCACAGCAACAGGAAGTATTTAATAACTTGAAGTACACACACAGTCCTTGCACACACCACCATTTCTATGAGAACAGAGAAACCCTCCCACAGATCCACTCCAGAAGGTCATGAACCTGCCCTGGCTGCAAAGGTGAGACTGTGAAACCTAAGGGGGGTTTCTAAACCAAGGAGCCAAGTCTTCCCCACAATACCATACTGCTGGTACTAACATAAAACTGAGTTTCTCCTCACACTATCTTTCATTTTATCACAAATGCATGTAACGGTCTATTTTTGCAGGTGAGAAGCAGCTTTAAAACTTTCCCCCCTCTCCTTCCTTTCACCACTCTTCATACAGATATATGTGTTGGTCTGGCTCTCTCTGCCAAGCAAAACAATCAGAGCTCTCCCAGTCATCTTTGACTAAGACAAACTCTCCTCCTGACATCTCTCAGCAACCCGTGCACATCCCAGTTCAAATCCACCCTTCCTAAAAACCAGGGCAATGACAGCGTCCCCAAAGAGATCTCTCCTGAGTCTCAGGGAAGATCTTCAAGATTTCCTCTGTCTGTTCTGGAAATCTCTGCTGGTATATCCCCACACACCCTTCCCTGCATGTGTAAGAGACCACTAGCTTGTGATCCAGCCAGTAGCTGACGTACAGCCTGCACCATCACCTCCTCAGAAGGGAAAGGTTTAGTAACCTCCCGCTTACAAACCATTACACCTTTTCCTTCAACATTGCTGAAGTTCATTACTGTTCTAATTGATTCCTCGATACGTCATCTCCTCTGCTCTTCATGGTAAGAGCTGATCTCCATTTCCATCAGCAGCTCTCCATGAACCACCAGCACTTTTTGCATTAACAACATTGACACTCAAGAACTCAACGGCACTGGTCCCATGGCAGGTCTTTAGAAAACACCATGGAGTAACTCCATCCAGTTTGAAGCTCTCTTTTCCTGGCTCCCTTCAATTTCTCACCAGGTTTCTCTTCCAAGCAGCCCTCTTCTTCAGCTCCACTAGTCTCATTTTCCCCTTTAACTCTTTCCTTCAGAATCCATTCCAGCACAATGCCTGCTGGCAAGGTAACAGCTCAGGACCGTGCTCCCCTCTCAACCCAATCACCCCACAACCAAGACCTGCAGTTTCACAGCCCTTCTAAACAAAGCTCTGTGTCCAGAAGGGAGCTTTGACTCCCAGTTTCCCACACCAGGGCTGGGAATAAGCTACCCAGTGAATTGCCACAGGCACTTATTTCTCTGTGAACAGCCAGATGGGCAGAACAGAGCAAGTGAGACCCACACACGTTCAAGAGCATCTGGGGTTTCCCAAACCCTCTCATCCAAGTGACTGTGGCCTTTCAGACATTAATGTCCATATGCTGCTAAGGGAGTGCCTTCAGAGTGTAGGTAGCAGAGAGTTACTCTTTGGCAGCACAACTGTAGAATAGAATCGTTTCAGTTGGAACAGACCCTTAAGATCATTGTCCAACCAAAAACACTGCTCAAACCACCACTAACCCATGTCCCTCAGCATCACGTCTGCGCAGCTTTTAAATACCTCCAGGAATGTCAACTCCATCAGTGCCCTGGGCAGCCTCTTCCAAGGAGTGACAACGCTTTCAGTGAGGAAAGCTTTCCTAATCTCCAATCTGAACCTCCCCGGTACAACTTGAGGCCATTTCCTATTGTCCCATCGCCTGGGACTCGGGAGAAGAGACCAACCCCCCCTGGCTACACCCTCCTTTCAGGGAGTTGGAGAGAGCCAGAAGGTCTCCCCTCAGCCTCCTTTTCTCCAGGCTGAACACCCCCAGCTCCCTCAGCTGCTCCTCACTTGTGCTCCAGACCCCTCACCAGCTCCATTGCCCTTCTCTGGACCCGCTCCAGCCCCTCAATGCCTTTCCTGTCACGAGGAGGCCAAAACTGGACACAGCCCTCGAGGTGGGGCCTCTGTGTTCAGTATCAGACCCCTCACATCCTCTCTACGCTAAAGCATCTGTAAAATAATCTGCAAAACCCAGTTTGTTCATTCCAGCTGCNCCCTCAACCCCGCGACTGACGGGTCATGGTCGGGGCCTCGGCCGCGGCAGTGGAGGGGGTCGAGCTCGTCCCGTGGGAAGGCGTGCCGCATGTAGCTGTCGTAGCCGAAGACGAACATGCCGCGGGCGGCGTCCCGCAACCGGGCCCGCAGCTGCGGCGGGGCGGCTCCACTGT
>VXBJ01006064.1:304664-343354 GCA_013400055.1 Nycticryphes semicollaris
GGAGGGAAGGGGAAAGGGAAGCGGCGGCGCAGGCAGAGGCCGGGGGCCAGGGCGGGCAGGAGGGTCAGCAGCGCCTGCAGCCCCAGCCTCAGCAGCAGCAGCCCCAGCACCAGCGACCGCCATTGCATGGTTGCCCGCGCGCCGCGCGCATAGTTTAAAGGGGCCGCCCGCTCCCCCCCTCCCGCTCCGCAGCCTCCGCGACCCGTCTCCTTTAACAGCGGAAGCGAAATAAAGAGTGGGGCCCGCCCCCGCCCGGCTCTTATTGGCCGAGATGATGCGAAGGAGGGACGGGCTTCCGCTCATAGGGCACTGGGAGATGTCACTCAAGGGTCGAGCCCTGCGCGCCTGGAAGGGCGGGGAGCGGGGCTGTCGTGGCACGGCCCGGGGACGGGAGGCGGTGCCGGCCCCGCCCGGGCTCAACCCTGCGCCTGTCCCTGCGGGGAACGGGAGCGCCACCTCCCGGCGGGGGAGAAGGCTGCGAAATAGGTTTTACAGGAAAATTAAAAGAAAAACCCCACCAAACCAAAAAAAACTCAAAACTCAACGATTCGAGTAAAGTTTGTGATCCTCCTGCAAATTAGCGCCTCCAAGGGCCTGCTTACCTCACAGGCGGCATAGGGAGGCCCTCGCGGTGAGCTGTGGAGCAGTCCTCTGAGCTGTCACGACGAGCCTTCCTCCTGAGGAGAGCCTCCGGCCTGAGAAGGGCGCCATGAGCCCTGCTCTTGGGTCAGGGAGGCAGACACAGGGCTTCCCTCCACACAGCAGCAGGACCCGCTCAAACAATGGAAACTATGGAAAAAGGAGCAAGGGGTGTGATGACAGCAGCTCCCAGCTCGAGCAGTGACCCGTCTTGGATGTGACGGTGGGAGAGAGCAAACAAGCTCCGAGGCAGGTGGAGTGTTCAAAAAAGCAGCATAAGTAGAAAAAGCTGAGAAATGCCACTGAAGAAGCCAGAAGAACTGCAAAGTCAGTAAGGAAACTACAGCTGGGAGAGGCAAAGAGGAGACTCGCATCTCTGAGGTGCCCCGTAAACCTTCCCAGCATCAGTACCTGCGGGTGACATGCCACTGCTTTACTGCCCAACTAAGGACTGGTGCTCGCATCCTTTTAGCGGGAAAGGCCATGGCTGGTTACCAAAAGAATTCAACAAATAAAAAGACAAGTCCCTATGTACGGGGAAAAGAGTATTTAAAGACTCTTATCACAAACAGACACGAGTGATTTGTCTTCAGCCTCCCTTTTATACCTTCTGTTTCAGAAGTCTGACCTTGCCCTTTGTTTTCCATTGGTGGCAACAGGAACAGTACAACAGATACATCTAAAAATAAAGAGTCACAATTCAGACAGAGCAGCCTGGGCTTGCTCTTTCAGTTCCTTTCTCCACTCTGTGGAATTCATGTATCTTTTTACTGTTTTCTCCTTTATGCACCAGAAACACTATTCACACCAAGAAGAGGATTCATTTATTGAGTCTAAAAAATGAGGAAAATTCCTCATTGTTGAAAAGACTGAAGTATCTTTCCACATCCTGAGTTAAGTTACACAGAGGCAACTTACCAGCTTAATTCACTCAGACTCCTGAGTTTGGCTTTAAATGTCACCCATCACAACAGCTTTCTCCTTCTCTACACACCTGTTTGCTTTGTTTGCTTAATAATAGGGTTTATGAACTTCTCCCCAGCTGGTCTTTTCAGAGAGACAGATGAGACCAATAATTGCTTTCAGCACCTAAAGCAAAGCCATCATGAGAAATTAGAGAGTTTTGCAGAGCAGCCATCCAGAAAGTTGCCCCCCGCCGCTGAGCACAAGGCTCACAGCAGCTCTGTCGGGGTGTAGTTAATACTCAGTTCATACAGTTAATACTCCTGCAGTTTCCACAGAAACTGCTCTCCCAACACACAGCACACACTGAATGTCAACCAGGCAACACCATTCAAAGACTCTTCTTTTTTCTTCTTTTTTTTTTTTAAATTAAAACAAGAAATTAATTTGAAATTAATTCCAAGTTTCCCAAGATCACCATTTTATGACAGTGCTTAAAACGTGAAGTTCCCCGATTAGGAAAGACTTCTGGAATTTACTGCTCAAACTTATCTGCCCACATGGAAGCAATCCCTGTCTACTCTTTCTCAGCACACTGCTTCAAGGAGTCAACCCGTTTGCTCCTCTACAGCATTAAACTCCAGCTTCGATGTGTTCAGTTCAGCTCAGGCATAAAAACCTTCCCCACAACTTGGCAAAGAGGGCGCCTTGTGTATTTCTAACACTGAGAAAAGCAGCTCTACTACTACAGATAAATGTGCAAAAGGATGTTTTTTCAACAACTTTTATTGAAGCACTTCAAAACGATCACAATGATAGATGTTGCCTTTCACAGAATAAAAACCTGTCATGTCATAATTAAAAGGCACTAATCCTGGCACAAAGGTCTACTTACCCACCTGCCACCATGACAGAAATAAAAACACCAAATATTTGATTTCTCCTGTACGTGCACCCCCCGCTTTCAGTGCTATCCTGTCTTTTAAGGGATACATAAGAGAACCCCGCGATGTTTCCCCAAGGCCTACTCTAACATCCAGCATCTGTAGTCCCCAAGCAACAGAGCACCCACTGCAGGTTTATGCCCCAGTGAGACGGCTCATTCTACACTCACGTGTTGGGAATAGAAGTCCTGGAGCACACGCCAGGCTCAGACATTCCCGTGTTATTTCTCCTTTACCACCATTCATCGCTTTGCCGTTTGCGTAAATCGGGAACACACTGCTTTCAGTAAAACAGCCTGAATAACCCGATTTACACCCTCGTTCAGAATTCCCAGAGTCAGGGTCAGAGCCACAGCAAGGCAGCAGGGAGCAGCGCTGGGACTTGTGACTTGGCAGGGAGGAGGGGAAGTGCTTTTCTTTCACATTCAGAACACACACACAAAGCAAACTCATGCCATTGCACAGCCACTGTAAACTAGAAAATTAAACCGTAGAAAAGTTAAAAGCTTGTTAATCCAGCTCAGTCATACTTCAAGTTATTATAGATCCCTGCACAACATTCCTGTATTACTTCAACCAGAGAGACTGTTTAAGGCATTTTCTTTGGCCTCCTTTCTTCTACCAGAAAGTGAAGATCATACAATTTTATAAGCCAGCATCCAGAAAGGACCATCTTCCCAGCCTGTTTTCATAAAGATGCAAAGAAAAAACACAAATCCGTAAGAAACTATATTATTAATTCCACAGATCATGAAAAAGCTCCACACTTGTGCATTTTTCACATTGCCAAGTGCTACGACAGAATTCTCATTCGCAACTGCTGAGACACTTGGCTGTACTTGGGGTGATGAGGATAATCATACTGCACTGTAATTGCACTTAAAAACCACCCTCCACACTGACATCCACAGGACATTAACACTCCAGGGAAAACCTCCACACAGCTGTGTGCTCACGCACAAACATTCCTTCTCAGTCTAGTCTCTACGATCAGCAAAAGCCATCGCTTGTACTGAACAAAACCAACAAGTATTTAGAGTTGAGGGCTACTCTAAAATCATCAGGACACTATAAAGAACACCAACAGATCAATGAGGTCATCAAGGCATCCAACTCACACGTGTGCTCATGACCAAGAGTTCTCTCTGGCTCACTATTTGCCTTTTCTTAACATGCTGAAGGCCAAGACCTACTGCAGATACAGCAGGAGAGAGTTTCAGGACCACTGATGTTTAAATACAGTAATTTATGTTGCTAAAATGCAGCCCCAAAAGCAGCTTGTGAAGAAAACAGGCAATTTTATCAGTCTCTTTTTACTGTCCAGGCTCACTACTGAGAGAAGTAATCATCACGAGAGATTAGACTGGCCTGACAGATTTCTAGGAGCAGCACAGAGCAGAGAACGCTGCCAATGCCTGTCTTAGGCTCCACACCTTTATTGGGACAGAAAAGGTTTAATCCTGGACTTAACCGTGCCAGAGGAGCAAGTAATTTTTTCAGTCCAAGGCTGAACAGCCTCACTTCCCTGGGAAGACTTCTGTTTTAAAGTAAAAGTTCCTCAACCAGAAGCAGCATCGTTCTCTGCACTGGGTTCAAACAGCCTCTTCAAGGTCTGCCTGTCTGCCATGGGAATAAAGGCATCCAGAAGAACTGCACAACAACAACAACTCTGAAGACCTCGGTGGGGTCATTTTGTGAAGTAATACAAATACTTGTTGGAGCACACAGAGCTTGGCCCTCCTCGCTATTTACATTTAGATGTAGGAACTATTACTGAAACACCACATCAAGCAAACAGCTGTTGGCCAAGTTCCCACCACAGCTGATTTAAGTGATTAGTGCTGGCATCAGGCCAACCCGGGTGACAAATCTTACAGCATTAATACAACAATCAGACTTTGTGCCTAGAGGCGTTTTGCTTTGAAGGTCAACTCCAGAGAGCTTGCTCTGCACCCAGGAAACCCCCATCAGCTGAAGAAACACGCACACGAGAGCTTTTACTCAACTGTTCATCAGCCCTTCCCACCAGCCCAGTTACACGTGAAGGATGTTAACTGACCAGTACTCAGGCCTAAAAACCAACCTGTTACAGCTCAGTGAGTCTGAAAGCTTAGACAGAGGTGGGCTGTAAATAGAAGACAGCCAGTTCGTCACCATTAACTGGACAATGTTGACAAACCATCCTCTAAGTTAATCAGAAAAATTAGTGCGCCAAAGCATCTGGGAAGAAAAGCTTAACTTCAGATTAAAATCACAACAAAGATTTTCTTCAAGACCTCAGTCAATAAAAGCCTCACTTTCCAATGAGATAAGAATCCTTATGCTTTAATTGGCAGTAAATGATCAGGCACTGCTACATCTGACACTTGTGCTAGAAAAGCCAAGGTTTTACTCTAAGCTTGATGACAACAAACAAGTTTGTAAACACATGCATTTTTCTCCTGAAAACAGACCTCCAGGAGGCTGTTCCTACTTTAATCCCTCCAGCTGACTAATTAGTGCTTTTCATAAATATAACAAAGCACTGAGGTCTGCTGAGCAAGCTTAGCCCTCAGTCCCATGGAAGCCAAGAAAGCCCCAGACCTGAAGGTAATTTTATACACATTTCACTTGAATTGCTGAACCACAGAACATACAGAAGCTCAAGCATTTACCGAGGATTCTTCCCCCCCCGACTCTAATCTTGTGGGAGAGGAGAGAGACATCCCATAACGTATTGCCATGAGTTAAAGCCACATCAACTCAAGTCAGGCAGTTAAGTGTCAATACAACCCTCAAAACGTAAGTTTATTGAATAAAGCTGAAGAGCAGTAAACCAACATATGCATCCACCTAAATAAAAAAATTCACGTATTTACAAAGTCCCGTAATTGTATAAGTTGTTCATCACATGCAGAGAGTAATGCACAGGTTAACAATTGGTAGTGTTTGGATGCCATAGATGCTGAAAGCATTGAAGTATATAAACACTGAACACATCAAGTTTAGCTATAGGCCAGTTAACTAAACAGTGACCTGGTCCCCCACAAAGATTCACACATTCTAGTTTAGTTTCCTTATTTTAGGCACAAGCAAGTTTGCTAAATCAAAGTAACTGTAGCAGTTCCTGGGGAACTAAGGACTACAGTAGCAAGTTAACATACCCTCTCCTCTACAGCACCAGAATATGAATTAATTGAAATCTTGCTTCAGAGAACTGCCTGAAAGGGGACAAAACGAAGTTAAAAGGCAAGTTCAGACCGAATGCAGGCGGTGTGTAGTGTCTGTGGGAACAGTAAGGCCGTGGCAGTCCCAAATTAAAACTGGCTCGTCATAACCCAGACAGACTCAACAGCGTTTCCAACCAAAGACTCCGAGGTGACGCAAACTACGTTTGGGTGAAGAATCACACACGGTGTGAGGCAACACGAGCAGGTGTACCATGTATTTGCATACACTAATAAGCTACACTGACATTACTGTATGAACAAACCAGTCTTAAGGAGTCTGTCCCTTTAAATATACTGAAGTCATTGAGAAAGTAAAGCTACAAAAAAAAAAAAAAAAAAAAAAAAAAAAAAAAAAAAAACCAAAGAAAAAAGAAAGAAACAGCCAACATCACACTCTTTAGTTTATACACACTTCCCCAAGCTGTAGGAGCTACTCAAGAAACAGGATCGAGTTGTTGGCTCTCTTGTGCTTTGACACAGCAGAACATTTCATCTCGCGACTTACAGACTTTGCACATGGTTACATCAAGAAAGCAGGCAGGTCTAGAGTTGTCACAATAGCCTAGATGTTCCATAGCACCAGGTGACACTGCGCCCAGCCATTCCATGAGCAGGAGAGACACCAGACAGTTACACAGATATTGTGCTGAAGGTCAACAACTGACTCCATACAAAAACATCGGGAATTTAAGTGTCATGCAGCTGCTCAGAATGAGTGTTCTGGTTTCAGAGAGAGACCACTGGTATCTGTAGATAGAAAAATGTATTTGAACAAAGTCTGATGTTCCTAGCAATTGCTTTTCATGCTGGAATACTCCAATTTTTGAAAGCTTGACAAAACAGTCCATTCCCATCCCCCACACAAACGTTAAACAGAAGCAACAAAATGACTTTTTAACAGTTGACTCTTCCCTAATTCATCATGAGAGTTTTCTTTTTGAAGTGACAGGATAAGATCTCAGCTGTAGATGAGTGATGCTGATCTATGCCTTGTGCTCCCCTCTGCAAACAGCTTCCATTTCTCTGCTTACATACACACATCACATGCATTTGTGAGATAAATCAGTATCCCACAACTCACGCTTAAATGTTTTCTAACTACTGTATGTGGCATCTTACAGAATCTTCATGCTGTCAAGCATCAGCATCTTCAAGCCACTAAACACTAGAAATAAAACACTTGCTGAAAATCATATAAAAACCTGGCCCTGAAAAACCAGAACAGAGTGTACCATCATAGTTAACATGACAGAGAGATATTTTTTCTTTTTAAAAAGCCCCCCCCTACAACCCTCCCACCACAGATGGTTGTAAAATAAATATTTGTGCTGACTTTATCATGACAACTCTAGTTGTTTTGTGACAGAATAGGAATACAAGTCTTCAGCAGTGCACAAGATAAATGAACCGTGAAAAGGCAGATTCTTGATACAGGATTTTTGGGTAATATCTCATTTATGGAGGGAAGTGGACAATTTTGATTATGGCCAACTGGTACTGGAGACTCCAGGAAGACTTCAGCTTCTTCTAGATTTTGAATGCTGAATAAGCCACTGAAGCGTGATATCTGAAGAGAGAGAGAGAAGAGAAGGTCCATGTTCAGGTGTCCATCTGTATTTGTGTAACTGACACCGCTTTGGTACGCCAGTGTCCTCAAATACATGACAGGAATATCCAGCCCTTCTCTAGAGAATGGTCCAAGACAGATCAACAGAAAGATTTTTTGGGGCACATTTGCTGTCTCTGCTTTGGTCCTGTAACTCCCCAGCATCCTTTAGGCAACATTTAAAGCAACTGCCCCAGACATCCTGGTTCCTCAGTCAACTACACCTCTAAGAAGACGACTCCCTTTAATCTCACACTTTGCTGTGGCTCACATAACTGGTTTTAAATCAATCACCATTGCTCTGTTTGTCTGCCACTCCTTACCTGATGAGAGCAAAGTCAGTTTAGCCCTACAGTGCAAGGGATCAAGCTTGAAAGAGGGTCTCCTAAGGAAGCGAAACGCATTGGCATCCCACCAGCCCAACGCTTCCAGCCAGGAGAGTTCCACAGGCTGTTCTGGCAGCCTCTACAGGGTGTTCCTGTGACCATCAGCCTCAAGTTCCCCTCCTGAGTAACCTCATGGTAGCCCATCAATGAACTAAGTGCTAATCTCATGGCAGCCACAAGAAGGCATTGGGAGAAGGATGACAAGTGCCATTAAGCGCTGTGTTTTCATTCAGTCGGGATTATTCAGTTTACCTACTACTGTCAGGTACTTGGTATTTCACAGCACCATGGTTTCTGCCTTTGAACTCCCGAAATTCTAAAGCAATTGAAGTCAGCAACAGAAAAACTTACTTACACGTTTGGCTGCAGGGAGTAATGACTAGTCACAGGCCAGAACATGAACCACTTTGATAAGCAAGTAAGGGAAGACGGTTATTTCAAGGGAGTAACATTTTTCCTGTTGAGGAAAAGCTTGCTACAAGTACCTGCTAGCCTCATGGAGTGAGGCAGAGAGTACCTGACAGAAGTATAAAATTCTCTAGGCCATGCTAAAAGTGAGACCAGTCAGTTATTTCCTGTAAACTAACTAAAGAAAGGCAACAGGTTTCACAGGAGACTGGCACATGTTCCAGTAACTGCAACTCAACAACTTCCTACCAGTCAAGCTTCCTCACTGCCATCTGGAGTTATACCAAATTTAACCAGTGCACTTACATGTTTGCTCTTGGATTTGTTAGCAGTTTCCTGAAGCCAGGAAGCTTCTGCTTAACAAGTTACAATCCCCCAATCCAGCCTCTGACAGCTCTTCATAATGCTTAGCATTTTAGGTTAATAGTTACCTATATTATCTTTCTCTTTGCAAGAAATTGAGTAGCAGCAGATTTCTCTGTCCTGAATAGCAGCAAGGTTCCTGTGAAAGAGAGAACATTTCAACATACACTTCACTTATAATAAGGATTATTATACTGAGAATCTGAACTGTTCCCCTTCATCTCCTCTGCATAACTTGTTCCTGTACAATGTTTCAGCCACCTCCTGTTGCTGGGGTTTCTACATAAAATGCAAGCTGTTTGATCCAACAACCCTACGTACACGAATTCATTTCTTGGGTTCAAGTAGCCTTTCTTAGGAAGGGTTGGACTTACATCTTTTCAATTAGCTGTTTCTCATCCAAAGCATTAGGAAGGTCTCTCTTATTTCCAAGTACTAGAACCTGAAATCCAGAGCAGAAGCAAACAGTTGCAGCTTTGACTTCTCAGGAAAGAAAAAACACAACCACATCAGAAAGCCAAAAAACAAACCTCCACAAAGCACCCAATATTACTTACAGGGATTCCTTGTAACTGTGGCTTATCTAGAAGATTGTGCAGCTCATTTCGAGAGGCTTCTATTTTTTCACGATCTGCAGCATCTACCATGTAGCTTAAAAGAGAATTTAAGGTTAGGTTAGTGAAACTGAACTACTTCAGAAACAGCACTGTCAGTTTTGAGCACACTCAGTAAGGCTTTAAAAAAAAAGCTAGATCTTCTGAGTAGAGAATTTGGCTCTTTTTAAAAAAATAACCTCTAAGAACTGAGTAGGTGAAAGATTCTCTCAGTTAGACAGCACCACCACCCAGTTCAGACAGGAAGTAGTTTGCACTCCAGATCAGACACTGATAATAACCCATCTCGAGCCCTGAACTTAGGGGTAAAAAATGGTCAATATGGTTGAAGTAGGGTTTCAAAATTAAAACGAATATTATCGGGCCAAGCATGCACTGTTAGAAAGGCTACAGACAGAATAGAAGCAAATCTGAAGTTAACTACGAGCTGAAGACAGACAACACTTACACAATAGCATTAACTCCTCTGCAATATCGCTCCCACATGCTTCGGAATCGTGGCTGCCCTCCTATATCCCAGATCTTAAGGCAAGGAGAAAAAGACAATTTAGCCATGAACTATGTTTAAACACATCACATAAAGATAAGACAGGAAAAAATGAGTTTTGATTTCTTTTCTCCTTAGGCCACCTGCGAGACCTCTCACATATTAAAAGAGAACTAATCCCTTGTACAGCTGCCAACTAGAGCACCTTACACCAGATGCAAGAACACATCTGTGCACTGAGTTTACACACTGTGGTACACAAGACATAGTGACTTAGAACTCTGCTTTTGATGTAAGCCTTCCCTTAAGCAACATTGATGAGCAGAAGAGGAGGACCCCTGGGCCCTAAACATGTGAAAATTAGTTCAGATTAAACCCAGAGAGCACTATCACAACATTGCTTTAATTAGTCCCTGAACCTGGAAATCACATGCAGATACTCATTTAAGAAACTCCATAAATAAAGTGTATTCTTCAGCAATTTGACAGATTGAGCTGAGCCTTTTCAGTTTCCTGTTTGTCTCAAAGGTGGAGACAAAACAGAGCAAACAAACATTTTGAACTAGAAGCTGCAGACAAACTTGGATGGATTTAGAAAGAGACAATTAACAATGGTACCTTACCTTTATTGTAACGTTACCCTTTGTAACTTTTCTCATGTTAAAGCCCACAGTAGGAATCATATCTTCACTGAATTGACCTGACTGGAAAAAGAGAAAGTGAAGTTCAGTGCTTAGCTGACACAGCTAGTTTATACAGTTATCTATCATAAGCTTTTTCTAACCATTTGCCTTCCAACTGAAGCCTTTACAGCCAAGAAGTCATAGATACTAGTTTTGTGTGCACTGAAGCTTGTGTGAAGTCAGTCAAGTCATTTCTTACAAGCACTTAAATAGTTTTTCAAGCCTTAAGGTAGTCAGAGGAGCAAAGTTGCTTGGGGAGAAAAGCTTTGCATGGCTTAACAGGGCAAGCAGAGGAAAAGAGCTGTTCACCTACTTCTGCTGGGGCCCAGTGCTGTACGTCAGGATCTCCTAGGTACCTGGAAGCTAGAAATATCCAGAAGATTTTCCTCTGATGCAAGCTACTCTGTGGACAACACTGACAGTAATAAATCACTCCTGTGGAGAAAGCCTCCAACCCACAGGTATGGGCTAACTCCCTGAGGGCTTTTAAAAGGCTCGAAAAGTGGAAGGACCTGAAAGGTCTGCTTCCTGCTCAGCCACAGCGTGCAACTTGTTCAGCACTGGAAGATGCAATCAAAATGCAACTGGAGAATATTTCAGCCCGTTTCCACTGGTAGTTCAGCATCACGTTCAGCTCTGAGATAACTGCTGCAAAACAGCACTGCATTAGAGAGGTTCTCCAGTGGTGGATGCTTTACTATCTGTTACACTTTTTATCTGTAACAGCTTGAGAGCCAAGTTCCCAGCTATCTCCTGTAGCTAACCCAGCAGCCATAACAAGCGTTATCAATAGCAGCACAGATTTCTCCCATGCTCCCTTGCCTCTCTGGCAGAAGGGCAATCTCAGCCACAGTGGTCATTGGGTATCTCACTACATCCATTATGCGAAATAGAATCAGACAGTCAACCAGATTTGGAAAAAAGACTGACTCAAATGCATTCAGTTGTTTAATTAGGGTTTGATATCATAGCAGTAGAAAGCCAGATGTTGCACAGAGAAGCTAGCCCGAGTTAAAGCCCTTTAAGATCTAGGAAGCAGACATCACATCACCCTACAAAGTAGTAACAAAGACTGACTGGACATGCTTTGAGTGCATGCTGTTCAGAGATTACAGCCAGAAAATTATCACCTTGTAATTTCAAAGCTTTGTCATTCATTTCTATACCTAGAAGCCCACACTCAGCTTGTTCCCCCTACCTCCCCCACGCATCCCCAAAACCCCATGATCTTCCACTACCAAACCAAAGCTGCAAGCTTCACACAAGAGACTCCTGTGTAACACTGATAAACATTAGAAGTCAACTGAAAACAAAAGAACAAGAAGTCTCATTTGGCCTTACTTGGCCAAGTCCTTCAGTTAAACAGCACTGTTTGACCTCCAAAGCTTGGATTTGAAACCAGCAGTCCCCAAACAGGTGGCCATTTTTCACATTTAAGATCTGCTTCCTGGATGCATGGCTACAGAGACTAATGGTCTTTTAAAAAGAGAATAACAAGTAAATCCTTTAATCCAAGGAATGCAACATTAAAACCAGTGATGATCTTAAAAACGGACAGCCTAAACCTCATTAGGCAGGTGTGTTCTGCATTCTCATTTGAAAGGGCTTTCAGCTGTTTGCTACACGCTCTTCTTTGTAGCTTAGTCTCATGCAGCAGTTTCAGAAACAAAACTCTGCTAATTTTGGCTAGTAGGTGCCCAACGTGGACACTTGCTCGTTACCTTCCCCTTCCTGCCCTGAAATCCCAATGTGTGAGCTGCCCACTTCACCCAGTTTGATTACACGTAGCTCAGCAGCAGATGGTTAACCCTGCTCTCCTTGTCTGATGAAGCAGGCCCTGCCAATCTTGCCTTTGAAGGGTCAGCTTGCCAAAGCTGCTCAAGAACCACCGCATTCCTGCCTCTCCAGTCACACCCTACACCTACATCTTCTAACCAAACACCTCCCAAGCACTCCCTGAGCCTCCATCTTTGTGCTGCTTTGTATTACACCCACATGCTCTCAGGTACTTCCAGATTCTTCACTCAAGAGCCGTTCCTATCTATAGTTCATGCTCTCTCACCACTCTTTGAGGTTGCAGGTGCCTTCAGATCAGAGCAGCACCTCACTTGCCACGTGCTAAAAGTAATGTTGAAGAAATTACTGTGATCCACCACAAAGAAGCTTTTAAAGAAACTTCAGAAGAGCTGCTGCACCCTAGACTCCTTTCCAAATACTCTCTACCCACACTACATGTCCAGGTGGCACAAAAACTTGTTGTGACTTGCTTAAAAACTACTCTACAGCATCACCCAGTAACAACCCGAGTTCCAGCTTTCTGCTCTCTGCTTTGTAGGCAAGACAAGGCTGCACTACCTGACATCGTGCTAAGCTGATGGTTGGACTAGATGACCTGAAAGACCCCTTCCAACCCAGGCAATTCTATGATTCTATCCCTTCCCAACTGTCACAAAGAGAAGGGCAGCTGCTGCCATCCCTGAGCTGCTTCCAAAACAGAAGCCTAGAAGCTGTGGATCCCAAGATGAGGTGGGCATTTTATAGCTTTGAGAGGCACAGGCACACCTGACTGCAGGTTTTGAGCATAGTGATCAACTCTGAGCTTCGTTTGAAAGACCTTACTCTGATGTAGGCGCGGGTGTTCCCCTGCTCACAGTTCACAGACCTCAAAGGTGACTGCCAGTACCCTTCACACAAACCAAGAAATGGTTAGAACTACTGTAATGGATTTTGCCAGCAGGCAGCGATCTCCTTCGGTAAATTCTGCTATTGTAGCCAACCATCTCGGCCCAGAACCGGTTCTCTAAACCTAGAATTCAGAGGGCTTTAGTTTACTACCTCTACAGAGGAAAAAGAGGCAGGAATTCAGCTGCATCTTAAAGTATTCATATGCAAAAGCTACTCGTACAGCAGAACAAGAATATGCTTTTATTAGTAGGCAATTCTGTTTGAATCAGACTTCCCCCACCCGCCCCTTGAGCAGGTTACTCAGCCCTATCACTGTGCCTTCACAATACGGTGCTTTCTTCTTCTAAAATAGGCACCAGCTTTAAAACAAGTTTGATAAGCATAGAAATATTTTCAATTCCCAATCTGAAAGTGCTTGGCTGTTGTCACACAGAGTAAGCGTTGCTCAAACACTCATCAAGGACAACAAGAACAGTTGCTTTCAAATCTAGCCATAGCATCTGTTTTCAGCACTTGTGAATATTCCAGTAGACAGACACTGTACTTCATCCAGGCCTCCTGGAAGATCAGCCTTGTGTGCTAGAAGTGATTACGAATTAAGCCATTAGCTCTGAGGTCACACAGACCATACAGCATTAATACAAACTGTTTGCTGAAGGTCACAGAACAAAGTTAACTTTAGTCCCTACAGAAGATAAGAAAGAGGGAGACTAAACAGACCAAGTTTCAGAGGCCACATGCCGAAAGAACCTGCAGGACTAGTCTTTAAGCCTCCTCGCTCAAGAAATGCTCTCTTCTCAATACTCCAAGCTCCTGGAGAACCCAAGCACGTGATTTTAGTGCAATATGAACCCATTTACCTGCCTGAGTACTGATGTTGGATAACAATTATTCAGAGGAGCAAGACTGCTTCCAGGCTGAACTAAGCCCCTACTCTGTATTCCATCCAGTACAGGACACCTACCTGTGTGAATCAGTGGGGGTTCAGCTCACCTTGTATCTAGTATTAGCATTAACTCTTGCACAGACTGTAGTGTTTATGAATTGCACTCTCAGTCTCACCACCAGATCCACGCCTGGCCTGCGTGTAACACACCAGCTTTGGTGTGTGCTCTGAGACACCACTACACGTGCTGAAAAACGGCCATAAACACTGTTTTTTAACCCATAACTCTGGGTCAGAGCCCTCTCCCTCAACCCACCACCAGTCCAGGGGCAGCTTTGCCAGCCAGCACCCCCTAAATGAGCCAGCAGTGTGTCACCTACAGGTACAGCTCATCTCCCAGAGGGTCAGGCATGCATTTAACTTACTGTCACCTAACATTCCAGAAGCATACAAAGGATGCAAGTTTAGTCTATTTTAATACTTCAATATTAAAACAAGATGCTTACTGAACTTACTGTTTCCAGTTGTCTTGAGTTAAAAAGAAAAAAAGCCCAAATTAAAATAAACCACACTGGGTAATTCTGCCTCTCCATAGCCATAAGCTGCAGCCAGAAGACTGCCAGTTTCCAGGGAGTTACACTTACCAGACCATCAACACCAAGCCCTAAGCAGCTTGATCAAGTAATAGAGGGCAAGACTGGTGCATCTGCTTCCTGTATCTTCCTTAAAAACTCATCTCAATACATTAAAGGAACCATTAAAGACAGGACTCCAACTGCAGCAGTAGAACCAGTGTTCCCTCTTCTTTCTTTCCAGCTAGAGCAGTAACTCTCTCCTGCTGGCACTGGAAAGCATGTGGCCTGCAATGGTGCATCCACATGGTCCTCAAACGTCAGTTCACAGCTACCAGAGTTTGATTTCACAGCCTGCACAAGATCAACAGAAAAGGTCAGGGCAGCCTTTAGCTTGCTTCTCATAAAGCTAACATGATTCATTACTGTTAGAGGACAAATTTCTTTATACAGGCTTTGTTACTACACAATAAGATTTTTTTTTCATCTTTACTCCTAATACTTTTCAGCCATCTAGAAGATATCACCAACAAACTTAGCTTACTAGGACACAACAGCATCGAAGCATGGATTCCAAGCTGGATGCTCCCAAACCACCTGAACTAGCATACTACCATAAACCCTGCTGTTAACCCCAAAATTTCTTTCTTTTCACATTAAGAAAAAAATCCCATGTCTCTCAAATCTCTTCTTATAGAAACCAAAACCAGAGAGATTTTGGCATTATATACATCTACCCCTACATTAAGCCTCCTCTGCAACATTCATAGCCTCAACCAAGAAGTGCATCACATATGGACGAATCAACTCTCTGTAGTCTCATGTCTTTCTTGAAATACTTCAGTGTTTCAGTTGCTTGTTGTAATCACATTGAGAAACTTGAACTCTACTACAGAAGCTTCAGCCCTTGTGATCCAACAGTGCCTTGAAAGGCTTTACAACAGCCCTTCCATGAATGATTGCTGCAGTAAGCAAAATTGCGGTATTTGACAAGAAAATGCATTATTATTTCCCCAACACTAACTTCAATGGAATATTTAAAAAGACATGGACTGCTACCACACAGCAGTGAAACAAGACCTAAAAAGGAATATTTCTATGTAGAAGTCAGTCACATAAGAGCTTTGGACCTTTCAGGCCACCAAGTCATTGAAAGCATCCTTCTCCAGGTGTGCTATATGGAAATTCATAGAAATATAGAAAGAGTAGCTTCTGATTTCAGTCCCCTGTTGCAGACCATCTGGGGTACAGCAAGCAGGACCTCAAAGAGTATTAACTGGAGAATGAGTCACCTTATGTTAGCTTTATTATTACCTAATGAAGTGAGGCAATCCATTCATGAGATTTTTGGGATTAAGAAACACTTCACTTACATATCAACCTTCTCGCTTAACTACTATGCGTATGAAGTGACAACATACGGTACTTATGACCTACCTGGGTGTTCCAGAAGGCACTAAAGCAGTGACAAAGCTCTCTGGAGCAATCTTTTCCCACATTTATTCAACATGGCTTCTTGAAATCAAAGGTACTTATAACAGTCCTGAGGACAGAAGGAAGTCACAGCTCCCGAATGGCCAAACAAACCTTTTGTTGAGAGGCGCTTCAAGAACTGCCTCTCTCGAGAACCTAAGGCCTCATTCAAAGACTTGACAGATATTCCAAAGTAAGAAACCAAACCATGCTAATTTAGGCTTTGACACAAATCCTAAAAAGGGGTTTTATTTATCCTGCCACCACAAACAAAACAGGTTGAGTGTAGTTCTTAAACCTGACAACTGTATCCGTAAAGTCTTACTCCCTCCCACCCCTTCCAGTTCTCCTCTCCTGCTCGCGGGGGATCAGGCTACCAAGCTTCAACATTCCAGTACCAAACACCTAGATCAAGGATCAGTCTCCTGGGCTTCCAGCGAGACATCACAATAGGAAACACCACCCGCCCATGCAGTACTGTCCAGAAACTGCACAAGTGTCCCATCATTCACCAGCAGGCCCTGCCTGCGGCCTGGAAACAGAGTCAGTTTACTTGAGTCATATTTCAGTTGCGTCACACAGCGCAGGAGCTGCCTCTCCAGCCTCCCCACACCAAGTGTGGCTGGGACTCCCAGCCTCCACAGCAAGGCTGAGGAAGCCTGTGAACAGACACGAGGCGCAGAGATGAACACGACAGAAGATACCACAGTCTCCAGTAAATAATGGCCATTTCAAGACCTCAGATAAGCAGCTAACAATTCAAGACGCGATACTGGGATGACATGCAGTTTCTCTGAATAGGAGCCACAGGCCATCTACATTATGGAAATTAGGAGCAGGAAGAAATTATATCCTCCCTTGTGAGCAAGTTTACTCACGCATACGGAAAACTTATGCTTAATATCTAATTAGAGACAGTGACTAACACTGAGCCCTAGCAAAGCAGAAGCTGCATTAGTTGTATCCAGCTGTAACTAGATTTCACTGCTAAGGTTTGTTTTTAAACCTTCTAGTCAAACTAACTTTGGTTGCCTTTACAAACTAAGCGCTTGTTTACACTGGAGGAATAAATATGGCCCAAACCAGCTAGTAGCCTAGAAAAAGATTATTCTAGAACTAGACTGCCTGCCTTTCATGGCCTTTCCACTTCAGTAGCAGTATCAAGCCCCCTGCGTAATTGACTTGAGTTTTTCCTTCAGTTGCATATGCCTGATTTGATTGGCATAGATTACATTAGATATTTATATTAGATTAAAGTCACTGTTGTCAAAAGACCGGTAACAGCCCTCTGTAAAACAGAATGCAACCCTTACAAGTCATACCAAGTTCCTGGTATGTAATCCAGCTTTTAGAGCTATTCTATAGGACTAGCATCTTGCTGTGTCATTCTTTTCATTTTAGTTTTATGGAATCCCACCACTTGACAGCTACATCCATCCAAACCATTAACTGGCCTGCAGAGAGCAGTTATTCTTTTCTGGCACTCATTTACAAATGCATATTCTGAATTCAAGTCAGTCAACGAAGCAACTAACAAGACATTAGCTCTTTGTGCCATGCATGACACTATTCCTGTAAGCAGCAATATTGTGCTGATAACTCAAGCTCATGCTATCGTCTTTTTCAAACCAACAATAGAAAACTGAGCGAATCCTCTCACACTGTTCTTTGCAAAGAGCCACTATATTCCCCAATGAAAACCTTCAGAAATGTGGCTTGCTACTTCCAGACCTAAAACAGCTAACTAGGCTGTGTCATTATTCACAACTTCCTTATTTCCACTCGGTTTTGCAAGGCTGTTTGAATGACACTTACTCAGATAAATGTCTGGGTGTGATCCTAATGTGCGGTTGAAACCTTGCAAGATTCAACCCCCAGCAAAGCCAGCTGGATGCAGATGCCAGCTGTGCTCAGGGATACTTTTACCATTTGAGACAACTTAGATGGACTAAACTGACATGCAGCTACTAGAAAAGTTCTGTACGACTCCACGTATCTGCAGAATGGTTCCACAGGCAACTCCTGAAGGAGACATGCTGCTGGTGCTACACAGATCGACCAGCAGAGTAGTACTTTGTCAAGAACCATCACCATCCAGGAGTCCACAAGACAAAAAAAATAAAATAAAATGAGTGCCCAAAGTTGCATGAACACAGCAACCAGCATCAGCTCAGCAGCCACAGACTGAGGTTGTCCAACAATTTCAGAGTTCCATTTTCAGAAATCCAAGTCCAGAGGTGGTGGCATCCACTACCGTGTGTGAAAGAAAAGGCTTCAGGCATTCTCAGGTTAGTCTGCAGTTTTCAGCTAATGCAACTAGGCAGAGGAAGAGTTACCTTTTATGAGGGCAGACCCATTTCACATGCTTATCTTGATGCCCAGAGAGTGCTAACACCCTCAGCTACCCAAGAAGTGCTTGGATATGTTTTGTGAGCTAGTCAGTGTAACAAGGATTACATATAACTGCATGAGAATGGGAGCCCTTCTCCTATCCAGTAACTCATGCAACTGACACTTAAATACATTCATTAAAATACTCAGCAATACTAAGAAAACGGCTTAAAAGGAAAAAAAAAAAAAAAAGTCTGCTCAACTAAGGTTGAAGATACTAGCTTTCTCATGTCAGTATTGCCCCCTGCAGAACCAAAAGGTACACCTGTTCCCCATTCCAGCCTCCCTGCAAGGGCTTCCAAATTTCAGATTGTCTCTTTGAACGTCTTCCGTCTCATGCATCTGTAGAACAGGACACTGATGAAGCCAAACAAGCCATTTAAGCAAGCCACTCTTTATGTTGTTCAACAATGAAAAAGCTTCATGTAGGAGGATTCCCACACCCTTCCTTCATCTGCTCCAGGCAGATCATCAGATAAGTAGGCCCAAGTTCAGCAGTCTGCTGCTGTTAAGCTTGGAAGTTGTACTTCTTAGCACATAGCTTAAGAGAAAGTAGATTATTTAACATAGGTTCCAGCAATCAGAACAAGCAAAAATCTGAGAGAAGACCCATGAGTGGGAAACATTTAAATCACTTACTAAAGTTCACTGAAAAGGAGTCAAATCGGAGAAAGTACCTGAAGACGCTATTTGGATGATGCTAACACAGGCCCAGCCATACTAACGTGCTGACCAAAACAAGCCTTCAGAGCACACCCTGGAGCTGCACTATCAGTGCGGTCCCCTATCAGCGAGGCCCCATTAGCACACAAAGGCTCACGGCTGCACAGCACAGTAGCCAGGCTAGCTCGGCCGCCTCCCTACGAGCCCACCCAGCAAGGGCAAACACGTCTGCTTCCCACCCCGGCGGTTCAGCTCCATTCCACCGGTTCGGCCTGAGCCAGGCCCGCGTATCGGGGCAGCCAGGGCACGGGCCGCTGAGAGCCGGGCCGGAACCCGACCCGGGCCCTGCCCGGTCGCCAGCCCCCTCCCTCCAGCACCGCAAAGGCCGCGGTAGCCAGCAAAGCCCGGCCGGGCCCCGCCGCGGCCTACCCCCGGCCCGCTCACCGCGATGACGTTGACGAAGGTGGTCTTGCCCGAGTACTGCAGCCCCACCAGGGTAAGCTCCATCTCCTCCTTCCAGAAGAGTGAGCGGAACCAGTCCAACAGCCGAGAGAGTAGCGCCAGCATGGTGGCGGTGGCGGCGTTGGGCCGGGGGCTCTGTCAGGCTGGCGGCGGCAGCGGCTGTCCCACACCCGCGCGCTCCCTCACAGCCCGGCTCGCCCCCGCGCCGCGGTCATATGACGCCGCGTCGTGGCCCGCGCGGCGCAGAGAGAGGGGCCGCGCCTCCGGCTTCCCCCTCGTCCGGCACCACAGCGCCCCCTGTCGGCACTCGCCGGCACGGCCGCCCGGGAGGACCGGCCGGGGAGGGAGGGCGGGGCCGTCCCGAGATGGGCGGGGCCTCCGCTCACACCCACTCCGCGCCGCCATCTTGGGCGGGTGAGGGGACGTCCTGTCACATCTCCTCCGCCATCTTGGGCGGGTGAATGCGAGCCCTGTCATATCCCCTTAGCGCCGCCAGCTTGGCCGGGTGAGGGGTGTCCTGTCGCATCCCCTCAGCCACTTTCGGTGCGTGAAGGCGAAGGGGACGTCCACTCGCACCCCCATCATGGGCGGGTGAGGGGGATCTCTGCGTTCATCCCCTCCGCCCTGCCTTCTTGGATGGGTGATGGCAAAGGATGTGTCCTTCCACACCATTTCAGCCCTGCCATCTTGGGCAGGTGAGAGAGGTCTCTGCTTGCACTCTCTCAGCCCCACTATGTTGGGTTGCAAGGGGTATGTCTGCTTGCACCCCTTCAGCGCCCACCATCTTGGAGAAGTGAGGGGGTGTCCACTCATGCCCCCTCAGCCCTGTCATCTTGGTTGGGTGAGGGTGAGGAGGATGTCCTCTCGCATGCCTTCAGCCCCACCATCTTGGACATCCGCGGGCAGGAGGGTATCCTGACTGCTCAGAGCTGGCCACCTGCAGTGCCACAGCCACGTTTGACACCCCAGCTCTGTGGCTGTGGTGCCCTGGCAGCCATACTGCACTCCCGGCCCAAACCTCCTCAGCCATCCCCAGTCGCCTCCTTCATGGAGAGGGCCCCATAGAAGTGCCCTGGCTGCCTGCTGAGCCCCTCAGAGCCACCTTGGCTGCTCTGCCACCCAGCAGGGTCGGCAACAAGACCCCAGCAAGACCGCAGGGTGGGCTGAAGCTCCAATGATAAAGGACATCGATTGTGGGGGATTTTCTTGATGCATCCTCTAGTGAGAACTTTTGACCCCAGGACCACTGAGCTGGAAGGCAGCCTGCAGACAAATCCTAGGCTTGCAGACGACTTAATATTAAGCCCTTCTTAACAGTTAAGAAATACTATCCATAATAGTTTCACGTTACAAATGCAGAGTATTTTTTTAAGCAAGTGAAATATCTCATAAAACCTCATGTGTGCCCCTAGAACTTCCAAAAACTAAAGGTCAGGCCATCCGAACCTCATTAGTGTCAGTTTTTCTCACATAACCAGACTTTGTCTAGAAGTTTTTGCCAGGAATCCGTGGACATTTTCAGGTTATTTCCTGTAGACCTCCCTGGTGGAGATTAGAAATCCTCCAGCTCCAAGGAACAGCACGAGAAAGCAAATCGATGCACCCCGCTGTGTCTTTTCCAACAGGAAAAGTGATTGGGGTGATACCAATTTACAAGCTCTCAACATCTTCATTTATATAATAAATTCCACACCTTCTCTAAACATCTGTCCCCCAGAGAGACACCGCCGAGGATCCCGATGTTTGCATCGCTCACAAATCCTGTACTGCTGGCTCTCTGGACAGTTACACATTTTGCAGTGTGAGGCAAAGGCAGGAGGGACATGAGCTGAAAAAAAACTCATGAGGAGACTACAAGACGCCCAAGGAATAACAATATTTTCTGTGCACCTGAAGTACAGTCTTTTTTTTCTTCAGGATTTCTTGTGAGGCTGCAGAAAAACATGATTCCAATTCAGGGATATTGATGGAGAGTAAACAGGGTTTGCTAGTTGTCAATAGGTTGGAAAACAGCTATTGGTTTGCACCTGGCTGTGATGATACGTAAAATATCTTACATATATGAAGGACCTAAGCCACTGCATGAGGAGGGGAAGCAGAGTCAAGACTCTCTGCCCTGCTCCGTTAGCTCACTGGGCTTCATTGACTCTGCAGCATTTCTTGGGGCACCGGGGTCAGGCTGAGGTCGACTTTACCCTCTAGTGAAGTGCAAAGCAGCCCTGGCAAAGCTGGAAATGCTTCTGGATGCTCACCAACTCCACGGCTTCTGGGGACCCCAGACCCAACCCCACAGCCTCTGGAACCCCGAAGGACTCTCCCAGTGCAGGCAAGAGGCCGGCAGGCCCCAGCCCAGCGCGGCACTGGTGGAGGAAGGACCAGCACAGGCTGGGCTCTGTTCCTCCCTTTCCCCTGGTTATGGACATGCCAGCTCCCAGCGGAGCAGGGGAAGCAGGTTAACTAGTTTTATGGAGGCTGAATAACGAAGAGAGAGGGGCCGAGCAGCTCACATGGTGCAGAAAAGCACACAAGGAAGCAGTACCTTGGAATTTTGGCATTTTTTTGGCTTTGCAAGGAGCAGCAAATACAGCAGCAGCTATAACCCGGTGCCAGCAGAAGCTACCAGGGCTTTTCCTTTTCTTCAGAGGAATGCTACAGCTTAGTGAGCCCAGTCCCTGGCTAACAAAAATCACATACAGGAGCTGCTTTTAAACACGGGCAGGCCATGATGTGGAGCTGGCAGACAGCCTGGCTGCTCCCAGATTAAGAGTTTTGGGCAGCCCAGCACCGCACAGACTGCCCTCCTGAGGCAGCTCCACTCTCTCCTCTAGTGCCTCCAGATCACAGATAACACATTGAATAGCCGAGACTAACTGTATTTCGAGGCAGAATCAACCCATCTCAGAGATGTGGGTTTTTGCGAGGCCTTGCAGGCTTTCCTCTGGTTTGCACTCCCGCCTTGCTGGCATTAATGAGGTAGATGAAATTGTAATGCCTGCACTGCACAAGAGTGGATTTTAGCACAGACATACCTAAGAGGACAGATAAAACACGCAAGAAACACACAGGACAGTCATCACTAGTCATCATTCTTCACCACAGGTCTCCTCTGAAGAGACGCCGAGCACCCTGAGCTCGCGCTGTGGTGCAGCTGCAGGAGGCAAAATAACGGGTGGTTTATTTGTATTTCACTCCTTGTCCCAGGACCTGGCAGCCCATAGTATTCCTGATGAATTGTTATACAACTGCACAGCAGAATAATCCTTCCAGCAGTCCCTTCCTGACTGTGGTTTGCTCCTGTGTACGTTCAAGATTTCACCAAAGGCAGGAGCTGTGCTGAGGCACCCGGGTTACCAGCTCTGCCTGGTCAGTTGCTTCTCCATGTCCATCATTATTTCCAAGACAAAAGCTTCCCAGGGAACACGTCAGATGTGGAACAGGCATCAGCACATCTTACACGGCAGTCAGGTTTTCCCTGAAATGATAAATGAATATTTTACTCCTGGGAGCAAATCCAATTTGCTAATTCACCCGCTGGAACCAAACAGCGCGAGAGCACTTTTCTAGCTGAAAACAACGCGATGCCCCCTCTCCCTGTGGTGCAAAGGTGTCACAGACGCTTTCTACACGGACTGTGAATTCTGCACAGAGGAAATATCTTCTCATTTACGGCTTGTTTTCAGGCAACACACTTGTGATTTACTATCAGCTCCTTCCAGAGCCAGCAAAGGGGGATGCTGTGTCTGTTCTCCCAAGCCTGGAGAAGTCGCAGGGTATTTCAGGGCCTCATATGTCTGTGTTCAAACACCGTGAATATTTCTCCTGATAAAATCCTGATACGACGTGTGACATAACAAAAGCAGTGTGTGTCTAAACTCAAAGGAATGATAAAACTAATTAAGTTGATAGTATTTGCCTCAAATTATGGGACTCTCCAAAATGCCTTTCACTGTGAGCAGAAAGGCAGCACCAAGCGCTAATCTGGGAGCATAATTCTGTTTCTTGGGCCTTTAGACTTTGACTCTCCTCCCCGTTTCCACCCTCAGCTCTCTGCCTTCAGCACCCTGGGTGTCTGTGTGCTCCTGAGCAGGGAGCACTCACAGCAAGGCAATTAACCCACGCCGGGGCTTGCAGGTTATTCCTGGCACCTGAGGAGGAGCACTCTGCCAACAGCCATATCGGAGGAAAAAAGCACGTAAAAACCACAATCACTTTCTGCATCTGGACATTTCCTGGAAATTCCCTGGAGGTCAGAGGTTGCACAAAACAAGGAGAACCACTGGATTCACCCCGATACGATACATCCTTCCAGATACATTTTTAAGGGACACGCAGTTTGGCATTTGTTAAAATTACAAAATACCAAAGTTTTGTAATAACATGAACTTATATATTGCTGTGTCATCAGATGAAACATTAAAATTCATAATGTTTGGATAATGAAAGAAAAAAAATAACTCTGTTCCTGCTACTAAGGACAAAAAGCTTCAGACTTTTCCGTGCCCATTCAGGAAAGTACTGACAACACAAACAGGAATAGGGAGTATTTAAGAGTCTTACGTGGTGCCAAATCAGTGCCAACTGGTAAAAGGGGTGTGTGATATATGGGGATCTTCTGTTTCACTTGGTAACCTTCAGATTACATCTGTCATAGAGACCCTGCCACCCAATGCCACATGTCACATCTGGGACACCTGCAAAGGCTTCTCCCTCTCCATCACTGCCGGAGGGACACCTTCTAAATCACCCCATGTTCCTTCTCTGATCCAAAGGGTAAGAGAAGGAGGGGAACATGGACAGATCTTCTCTTCAGAACAGTGTCAAACAGATGTAAAAAAAAAGCAAGATTGGTATAAAAGCAGTGGGACCACACTCTAGGGCATCGGGAGGATCCACCCCACTGTGCCTAGCCCTTCCTCTGCCGGCAGCTCCCTGACCTTGCTGGGAGAGCTGTGCTAATTGGTTTCTCTCCACAGGGCATTAGGCAGGAGGAATAGTTAAATACTGCACGCAGAGAAAAAAAAAAAAGCCTGTTTCTGTCCTTCCCAGCTGCCTGGCGTGCCATGGAGTGGCTGTGAAAGGTCCCTGCCACCAAATGCCACTCTGCTGCGCTGACATTAGAAATCTCCCAGCTCCTCAGTGGCAGAGAAGGCGGCCGCGTGTGTGCTTTGCCACCCCAAAACATGGCTTTCTTTTGTATCCAGAAAAAGCCAGCTAACACCCTCCTTCCAATTAAGCTGTGATATGAACTGCACTTTGAAAGTTCTTAATCCATTTGTATGGTTCATTAACTCAGAAGATTTCATAGCCATGGTTCGCCGTATCAAAGAGGATGGAATGCCTGGCACCAATTAGTTCTAATAAGGAGCTAAATTGTGCACAGATTTCTGAGCCTGTCGGTAGTATGAGGAAATAGGACACCTCCTCTCAGAATAGAGTATCTTACTGGGCGTGTCTTTAATTTGTCTTTGGCTAAGGACTACTCCCACTGACTGATGCCAACCCAGACACTGATTGGTTTGCTGAGCTGCAGGCACCTGCTGTGTGGTGCTTTCCCCCCGCTGCTGAGCACGGAGCTGTGGCAAAACCAGTGTCGGTCCTGCTCTGAGATTTTGCTTTTCTGCTTGTTCACCTCTCCTGCTTTAAGGAGGCAGATACACGTGCCCTGTTTGTGCCCTCGGTTCACTTTGACACTGGTTTTCTTCCACCAAGGACTGAGCCAGACGCTTGTAAAATGTCTTAGGAGCTGTGGGTGCCCTTCCCACTTACAATATTGGTAAGAGCAAGAGGCAGACAAGAGCGTGTCTGAGATAGGTGACATCCTTACGTTACAAATGCCCACAGGAGAGGATAAGATCAGCACTCACCTCTGCAGAGATGGATGTTAAAGTTACTGATGGTTCCTAAATCTAACACACAGCCTGTAACACCGTGTCTGCCCGTGGCTTTATGCAGGCCTTGCCCTTTTGCAAGATTTTGGGGTATAAATACCCACTGAAGGACCTGAGGAAGCAAAGGAAGGATGAATTTCACTGTGTCTTCCTGAAAAAGAAACCTGTCTGTTGTGCTGTTGTTACTGCTTGAGCTAAACCAGAAATATCCCTTTGCCATTAAGAGGGAGACACGCCTCGAAAGCTAAAACATCACTCTGATTTCCTTAGGGATGTGTGCGTGCTGTTTGGGTGCCTTTCGGTCCTGCCTCTTTGCTGCAGCCTGGGACAGCACAAAGTCTGGGGAGGAGAGAGCCCGAGGGGAGGGAAGCTCAAGAGAGGAGCACGGCCCAACATCCCCCAGGGACACCGGGGCTGCGGGCAGCGGCGTGACTCCTGCGTGAAACCCGACGTGAGCACCAGTATCTAATTTCCCAAGGCCTTGCATGTTTGTCTGAGAGACGGGCTTGTGTGTCAGAGGGGTGCGTGCCTGGACCCCGAGCTTTCCAAATCTCAGAGGACTGCCTCTAGGTGAGCCCAGGGGAAGATCCGCAGGCTGGCGTGCCGCTGAGATAACCCGGTGTCGGGTTTGCCGGGAGGCATTACCTTTCCTGCGCCTCCTCTACCTCCCAATCGTCTCGCAGGCTGGAAACGTGGCGGCTGCGAGGCTGGCAAGCTGTAAGATTTTCCGTCGCTGACAGTGAAAATATAAATGATCAGGCCCGGGTTAGCATTTTGCTCTGGCAGATGCTGGCAGACGCTCTGCAGCCTGAGCTGCTGCGTGCAAGTGATGACCTTCAGGAATGCTGGCGTCTCCCCGTGGCGAAGCAGCAGGAGCATGAATCAGCAGAAGGGAGCAGGGGGGGTGGGGTGGAAAAAAATGATGGCTAAAAAAGAGCCTGCTGTTAGCAGTAAGGTAAAAAAAAAAGAAAAGAAGTTTCCTCCTGGTCCTCCCCAGTCAGATTTATTAGCAGAGACCTTGGCACTTGCACAGGCCCCTGCGCAAAAGCCAGGCCCACGCTTGCAGATTTATTGCACAGTCAGGGCCTTCGCCAGCTCAGTCACCGCATTTCACCCTCTCTGTAACTTAGATTTTAAATCCAAAAAAGAAACCAAACCGTTCTTCCAGCGTTAAATCCAAGCACAGGCACCATCTGAGTGAGCCCCTAAGGGAAGGGCAAAGAGCTCTGAGCCTCCAGCCTTAGAGCAAGCCAGCACCAAGGGGAAGCCCATAGCGGCGACTTCTTGAGGGTCCTGGGTTAGCCATGAGCCACCCCACCAGGCACCACACAGCCACAGTGACAAGCCCCTGCTGCTGCCAGAGTCACCCACCCAGTCTGGAGCTACCACAATCCCTGCGTCCCAGCACACCTGGGAAAAACAAAGGAAAACGAAGAAAAAGGAGCTTCAGGAGTGGTGCTTGGGGCAGGGGAGCTGCCTGCCCTTGCAGCCCAGAAGGAGGGGGTGCCAGGTCCTCGGGAGCTGCCCTCATGCTGTGCCCAGAAATGAAATGCTGTCCCTGCCTTCCCACCATAGAGGACAAGAGGTGACCCACTGGGATGGGCCAGGGCAGGCATTTTCTCCAGCCTTCGCTTTGAAGTGTGGCTCCCTGGTCTGCTTGGCAAGCAACTATCAACACCTCTGCAGCACTCTTCCTGACAAATTCAGGTTTCCTTATGTTCTTACGTCCCACCAAGGGATTTTGCACCTCAGGACCCACCAGCCATGGCCCCTCGGTACCACCTGGGCTACAAAGCAGCTTTGAATCCAGCACCAGAGCACTGACTTTGTCCATATGATTCTGTTCAGCCACACTAATGATTTTCTGCCCGCTGTCAGAGCTTGCCACATAGTCAGGACCTGCCAGACCCACGGTGTCACCCAGAATGATGTCCCAGACCCCTGAGGGGGTCAGTCCTTCAGGGACACCCAGTGCCCAGCTCCATCTCCCCTCCCACTGCCAGCACTTGGCATCCCTGCCCCTGCCCCACTTGCCCATTCCGGTGATGGGGAGCAGGGCTACTCCTGGCAATGTCAATACACGGTCCCCATTTCTGCAGAAGGCCTGATTGTCCCCAGCAAAATCCCTCTCATCGTGGCCAGCAGCAGAACAACCCCCAGCCACAGCTTAGGCTGGCTGCCCTCCTTGGTCCCTTCTCTGTCACCCTGCGGACCCCGGGGTTTTCTTTGCTCATCTATTTCCTCTTTTCCTCACACCCGGTTGCTCCCCGGCTGGCGGGTGCTCTTCTGCCTTTGCGTGCATTTTCCAGCAGAGGGGGATGCAACCTCACCAAAACTGTCCTCATCGCCCAAAGCCTTCAACCATGCCTTCACCTGTATCCTCACCCTCTTCCTCACTTGCGTCATTACCTTCATCCTCACCCTCACCTGCGTCCTCACCTTCATCCTCAGCTTGATGCTCACCCTCACCTGCGTCCTCATTTTCATTCTCCCCTTCACCTGCATCCTCACCTTCATCCTCATCCTCTCCAGGAGAGGGGGCCCCGTGCAGTATGGCCCCCCTGGCCTGGTACCCATACTCCAGCCCTCCCCAGGCACGTGGGCACCGTGGGGTCCAGCAAATCCTCCTTTTCATTGCACGTAAGAGATCCAAAGCATGGGATTTGGTCTGGGATAAGCTGTTAATGTGAGATGAATGAACAAAACAGCAACACGGTGGCCATGTGTCCACCCCAGCCTCCGTGGTATGAAGCTCTTTGGTTTTCCCCAGTGTCGTCATGGACAAGGTGGGAGACAATCCTGGGAACCAGGTGCCACTGTGACATGAAGGAAAGAGATGTTTATTCCCAGCCACAAGGACTGTATGATGTCCATCAAGCCAGAAGGACAAGACTGTCTCATTTAATGCTTTTTAATCAGTGCCATTCCAAGTGCTACGTGAAGAGCCCACCCTCTCATAGGCCAAGCCAGTTGAGCTGCCCTGATTTACACTCAGCCAAACACTCGAGTCTTTGCCTTGGAGCCCTAAACTGAGCAGGAGGAACTTTGCGTGTGTTGATGCTGAAACCACTTCTTGAGCAGGAGCAGAAGGGAGCGCCTGGCCTGCTCTGCAGTCTGTCTTGCATTGGATTCCAAGTGCTGTCATTGTCTTCATTGTCCTTTGCCATCTCCTCTGGAAGTTACATTCCCTCTTGGCATTTCATGGAACATGGTCTTCTCAGGAAGCTGGGCACCTCGCACGCCGTCCTGTCACAGCCACGCTCCAAGGTTATGTCCCATCCATCAAACGCTCCTTCTTCCAGCCATCCAGCTATTTTCTCCTTGGCTAAATCATCTCAAAATAGAAATAGTCTGCAGCCATCCTAGTTCTTCCTGCTTTATATGCATGAACAGGAAAGGGAATTTAGGATTTTACTGTAATGCCTTACACAAAAGCCTGCTGGAGAGCATCGCTCTGATTAGCTCTTATTCTGCAACCAAGAAAACAAAAAAGGAATAAAAATAAGGGAGAGCCCAGCATGTGGTTTCTGTGCCTTGCTGCTTCAAGGCTCCTTGGAAAATCTGTCTGGCGGCTCAGGGCCCTCATCAATGACAAATACGTGTCACGTTTGTGCATATCCCAGTAATTGGTTGGGGTTTATCCTATTTTCATAACGAGGAGAAGAAGGGCAGGAGCCATGCAATGATTTGCTGAGTAGCACGTCAGAAAGCTTGGGCAATAAATCACCCCAATGTCTGATCTTGAGGCCCCCCCTTTGCTCAGTCATCGCTGTTGCAGGCAGGGAAATGCCTCCGACATCACGACGTGTGACATGGGGGACAACAAAGCCCCAACAGCTTCATGACTTACAAACAGGCATCCCGGCTGCGAATTAAATTAGCAAAAGGGATGAAAAAAAACCGCAAAAGGCAGAAAAATACCTCCCATCCAAGCACGCTTCTTTGGCAGAATTAACAACTGGAAAATAGAAATAAAAATGTTAGGATGTGACTTTTGGAGGTAGCTCTGGTGCATGAGGGACTGGACCAAACTCCTTGTCCTCAGCTCCCTGAACCTGGGGGATTTGACGCAGATCCGGGCTTGAAATTTCCACTGGGGCTTTTCTCATTAAAACCAGAAGGCTGGTGTTTCCCCGCAGAGGGTGTACTTATCAGTTTGCCCCTTCTCCCTCCGGGTACTCTCCATCCCCCTCTTCATCCTTTTCCAGTTTATGTGAGTCTCGGCGTAGGGTACAGACAAACCAAGTGGTCTTGGCTCTGCCCAGACACAGGGCACTCCAGTTTCTAAAAACAAAAAACCAAAACAGGGCTACATAAGTCAGTGTGAGTATCTACATATGGATTTTTTTAATAAACTTAATCCCAAGTGAAGCTCATCCGAAGCTGTGGGCACTCAGAAATCATGTTTAAAACCACAGGAGCATAGAAGAGACAGAATGCAAACGATGCATCCCTTCTTCCCACCCTGCCAGGCGAGCGCCAGTCATGAGACTCACACAGCCTAAATCCCACTGTTACACTTTCCCACCAGACAAATCCTACTTTATTAAACCAAAGTGCAAGGGAATTAGCAAAAAAACCACCCTTCTGTTTCCTTCACAGTGCAGTGTATAGAACTAACCTAATCCAGGCACCAGAGCTCCCACCGCTCTTGAAACCCCTCAGATGGGAGCTCCCATGAGAAGCTCCCAATTACCATTCCCTTCTGGGGCAGGGGAAGGAGAGGAGAGGAACATTCACCTATGGGAATGCATCCCTGCACCTCTCCTCCTGCATCCCTGCACCTCTCCTCCTGCATCCCTGCACCTCTCCTCCTGCATCCCTGCAGCTCTCCTCCTGCATCCCTGCGTCTCTCCCCCTGCAACGCATCCCTGCATCTCTCCTCCTGCATCCCTGCATCTCTCCCCCTGCAACGCATCCCTGCATCTCTCCTCCCACAGCGCGTCCCTGCATCTCTCCCACCACAACACATCCCTGCATCTCTCCACCTGCAATGCCAGGGTGACCCCTGCCCGGAGGAGACACGCACAGCCTGGTTGCTGGCTCAAGGAATTAGACACCAGGCTAATTAGTGCTTGGCTTTCCTCGTTAAAAAGGCTCCTTTGGCTGACCTGACCAAACCTATCGGTCCAGCCGCCACTGCCGGGTCCGACCGGCCGCCCCGGGGCGGAGGGGGATGCAGGGAGGGGGGGGGATGCCCGGTCCCGCCGCCTGACCTGCCCTTCACCCCGGCTGGCAGGGGCAGCCCAAAACTCTGATGAAAGAGAGAGGAAGTGCGAGTCAGTGCGAAGCCGGTGTTTCATTTACATGAGATAAGCACCTTCATGTAGCAACTAGAAATCAAGGGCAATTGGCGCGGTTGGGAGACTGGTGCCTTTTGTTGCACAAGGCGTAATGGGCCTCCTCGGAGGCAGCAGGAACCAGCGTTCCCGTGAGCGAGTGTGGCAGCCTGGAATAGCGATGTGCTACATCCTATTTCTCAGGAGGGAGGAAGGAAGGAAGGACACGTGAAAAGAAAAATAGCAGTAAATGATCCTGCTTCATCTTTTTTTTTTTTTTTTCCTGTAACCCTGCTGGCCTTACAAACAGGAACTTCATTTTAAAACTAAAAATAAAGCATGATGCCTATTTCACAGTTGCAGATGGGTGTTTCCAACCGCGCTGCTGGGTTTCAGCCCCTTGCTATATGCAGCCCCGAGCGAGGCAGGGTAGGAAAGTGCCTGGCTTTGCATTTGCTATATTTACATATCATCAGTTACCAGGAGAACAGGATGTCCCAGGGGATCTGAAATAGGATACACCACACTCCTCATCCCCTGCTCGGTTCAGCCGCGGGCCAGGTCCGTATGACCCATACCCTTGGCTGCGGTGGGGCCGGCGGTGGCCGGGCGGGTGTTATCTGTCCCCAGCCCGGCTGGCACGCAGGGACGGGCAGCGCTGGCATCCCCAGCCTTCCTCCAGACCCTGCCTGACACGTGTGGCTGAGGCAGAGGAGAGCCAGGGGCAGGGCGGGGGATGCAGGGATGGAAAGCTCCTATTTCACTTTCTGCCACACCTTATTTTTATTTTTTGTTTGCAAGGGCAGAGGAGGCAGAAGAGATGAATTCTGCCTTCAAGAAAACCAGGTCTGTGTTTTCCTCTACACTTGGGGTTTTTTTTCATGACAACTCTCCAGGAGCTGGCATAAAAAAATAAATTAAAAAAATCCTCCACATCAGGAGTGTTTCAGTGATGAAGCACAAGCGTTTCCCGGCGGTGCCCCCTGGCACAGCTCCACACAGGCCCCCGGGGATCCCAAGAGCAGAGTTGGGGAGAGGGTGGGTGGGCAGCTGGAGGGGGCTGGTACCCCGTTCTCTGCTGGAGAGGTTACTCCCGGCTGTCTCCCTCGGAAGCGGGCTGGATGCCCTGCCTACCTTCCCACCTGGGATTTAAATGCCTTTCTCACAGGCTGGGCGTAGCTGCCAAGTGTTGTGCCTCCTGTACATCACTCCACCTTGATTTCAAACCACTTCAGCTTGGGCTTGGGAGTGGTTTCCAAGCATTCAGCTCACCCATATCTTATCCACGCTGGTTTCCTTTATGAGCTGCACCCACTACGGGTCCAGAGCTTTAAATGCAAACCCAAACAAATATGTGGTAGCGCTTCCCATTCCCACTGGGCTGGCCTGGAGTGGGAGTGGAGTGAGTCAGGAGTACCATAAAGGAAAGTGAAATAGATCCACCCTGAGCAGACGATAGGATCAGGGCAGATTAGTAGCCTTGGATCAGATTCAAGGGTCAGCATAAATCTTTAATCTTCGCAAAGTCCTCGAGACTCCCTCCCCTACGCTCTGTCTCACATGCACACACACCAGGCATGACTAAACAGCTCTCTGCGGGGATGGCAGACACTTCAGAAACTCCCGGCTGGTTTTGGTTTGCAAAATAAAACAATAAAGCTGCTCTCTGTTCTGCAAACGTGAGAACTTCCCTCTGACAGGCACATCGCGACTGATGCAAGCCCTGCTCTCGAGACGCTGCCCCGGGGACCGGTGTCACCCCGCGGCCACCGCTCCTGCCAGCAAAAGGGGGGGCTCTTTGCTGATGGGTATCCCCCCCAGCTTAGCTCCAAGATGTAAGACACCCACCCGCTCAGCGCAGCGGGGGGAGAGCTAAGTACCACCTTGCCTCTTATTAGGTCCCGACGACACGACCTGCCAGGACGTCACTCCTTATTATTCCTCTCTATTTGCTCCCCGCTGACGTCCTGCTCAGGGGACATAATCTGGAGAGTACCCAAGGTTCATGTGGAGCCACGAGTGCTTCGCTCAGGGTAATTGGGAGCGGGGGGGAAAGGCTGGATCGTCCCACGGGGATGCACAGGGCTCCCCAGGGAGTGGAGGGGGCAGAAGGAGAGGCGTCTGGAGAGTGCCAGCTTTGCACCCAACCCATGCACCCAGGGAAAAGAAAGAAAGAAAGGAAGGAGGAAAGAAAAAATAAAAACCAACCAGTGCAAAAAAACCCTGGCCTAGTTTTTGTTTCACTGTGCTGGTCCCGGGCTCGAAGGATGTGGTTTGGTGGTCAGCGCCTGAGACGGCAAATGAGAAAAAAAAATAAAAATAAAAAAAAAAATTCCTTTGATTTAGTCCAGATCGGGTCTGTGCACGCTCGTCCTGTAGCCATTGGGAAATCACATGAGGGAAAACCCGGCCCACACCGCCTGCTGCTGGGCGCTGAGGGACGTGGCGTGGGTCCTGTGGTGGCCCTATCCTGCTCGATGGGGTGACCGCTGAGTGACATCCTCCGGGACGGGAGGATCTCAGTCCCCGCGGGGGCTCCAGGACATCCATCTCCTCCCCGTGCAGCAGGCTCCGTCCCGAGCTTTCCTGATGGATTTATAACAATTCAAGTCACTCCCGCCACCGCTCTGTGCACAGAGGGCCAGGCGAGCTCTGTATAAGTGAATATTTATATATTCCCCTCAACATTTTCAATGGGAAATTGCCTAATATGTCTTATTACACGGGAAGCACGAGCAGCTGGCCGAGGGAGCTGCTGAGGGTGGACGCGCCGCTGCCGCAGCACCTCGCAGCCCTAATCGCTTCAGGAACCCTTTGACTCATCTTCCGAGCGGCTCCAGGACCTGTGTGGAGATCTCACCGCTCTCCTTAACGAAATAACCAAACCAGCAAACACCTTTGCCTCACTCCTGGGTTCCAAAAAGCTTGTGTGGCAAATACCTCCTGACCTCAAGCACCCAGGTGTTTGCCGGAGCCGGGCTGCAGCTGGAAAACCCCTCTGTGGTTAATGTCTCACCAGCGTGTTCGTCACGCACACGGCAGTGCTTTGCCGGTCCCCAGCTGACCACCAGCGTGGCACGGCCACCAGCAAGCCCCGACGTGCAACCGCTTGCTGTGGGCACCGGGGACAAGCATCCACCATCAGCCCTGGGGACAAGCCTCCGCCACCAGCCATCCCTCGCCCTGGGCAAGCTCTTGCCAGGATGTGGCCAGTCCCACACCTTCCCACCTGCACCATCCCCTTGGCCAGCATCTCCTGTTTGCTTTTCCAGGGTTGCGGAGAGACAAGGAAAAGGTGACACGCAGGAAAAAGTGCAGGAACGTGGTTCATAGAATCATAGAATGGTCCAGGCTGGAAGGGACCTCTGGGGTCATCTAGTCTGACCCCCCCGCAGTCAGCAGGGACACCCCCAACTAGACCAGGCTGCCCAGGGCCTCCTCGAGCCTCCCCTTGAATATCTCCAGGGAAGGGGCCTCAACCACCTCCCTGGGCAACCTGTCCCAGTGCTCCAGAGTAAAGAACCTGCTCCTAATATCCAACCTAAATCTGCTCTTCTCCAGCTTGAAGCCATTGCCCCTCGGTTCCTGGTGTTTTGTGCCCCAAAAAGGCACTGGGACCTCACAGGTCCTCAGTTCCCACTGGGGGGACCAGGGATGTCACCGAGTGCTGCGGTGCTGGGCTGCTCTGTTACTATGGGGACCAGCACCGCAGGGACGACAGCAATAAATGCAGAAAATTCCCCCGGCAGCTTTGCTCCGAGGGTGGCAGCACCGGGGTGCCATAACCTGCCCTCCCTCCTCGCCTCCCCCCACACAGCCCTGTGGCCACCCACCCCTTGCAACACCCGGCTCCTCCGTATCTTTTCCCCATCTCTGAGGCCAACGACTCAGAGCTTGACACGCAGTTGTGGTTACGCCGGCTCGGAAACGGCTCGTGGTGGAGGCAACGTGCCCACTGCCCTGCCCGCTGCCCTGCCTGCCCCGAGCATCCCTGGGGAGCCATGTGCTGGGTTAGGGACCTCCCGTAAGGCACACGAGCATGGGGCACAGCACGGTGGGTGACACACGTGCTCCGTGCCCTCCACTGGCACGAGTTCTGCGCTGGCCTTGTCAGCACGGGATGGGGCTCGCAGGAGGGAACGGATTGAGTCAGGCCCCGCACACTCACCCCTTATTCACTGGGCAACGTGAGCTGCCAGGCAGAGGCCGAGCTTCTCTGCGACCTTTGGATGCTCATTTAAGCCATGGAAAGGGTGATGGGGCAGCCAGTGGGCAGGGAAAATGGGCAAACGGCCTTTGCGAGGTGGCAGTGGGTGCTGCTGCCAGAGCCTCCACCCCAGGGTGGTCCCCAGGTTGGACTGAGCGTGGTGCCCACCACCCCTGGAGCCTTCCAGCACCTCCCATGGGGTGGCGGAGCCGAATGTGGATGTTTTACCCTCCACAACCAAATGGTGTGACTTGTGGGACACCCCAAGATGAACCCCCAGCCCGTGGTTCTCAGGGACTCCCAAACTCCTGGACCTACCTTTTTTTTTCTTGTTATCTCATCATCCCCCCAAGCCAGCAGAGATCCTTGGATAAGAAAGGACCCGAGGAGAGACGGAGACTGGCTGTGCTGCAGGGAGGGAGCCACCACTGCGTGGCCAAGGCCAACGACAGCCTTCCCGAGGGCATCATCTTAGAAAGCGGCTCTTGGGAGGTGCGGTGATTCAAGGGGAAAGCTCTGCAACAGTCATTCTGGGAAGTTTCCATTTGAATTGCTGCAAAGAGCAGTTTTTCCATGATAAACACATTGCTTCAGTTCCCCAGCAGCACTGGGGGGGGGGAAGGGAGGTTGGGGGGTGTCACTGCCCCCCCCTCCCTCCGCACCCCTTCCTGCACAGGCCCTGACTCATCCTCCACCCCAAGGCTGGGCTGACAGGGATGGGCAGGGCCCCGGTGGGATCCACGTTTGCAGCCACCGTGGTGCCCCAAGGAGCCCTCCCACGGCACCCGGGGAATTCAGCCCCACAGCAGCCGGTACGGCTTTGAGGTCAAACGCTTGTCTGAAACCAAGAACCAGAGAAAAAACCCTCCCCAATCAAGTCCTGACCGGCATGCTCAGAGCCAGGGACTCCTCCAAAGCTCTCCTGGGGCACCCTCGGGCTTTTTCATTTGCAAACCAGGGCTCCAACATGCTTCAACTACACGGGCAATGCTTAGGGGACTCCCTCCCAGTGACACCAGGAACGTTCCAGGGCTGCCCAGGACACCACATGGAACCTGCACCCCCAGAGCAGCACCCCAACCTTGGCTGACCTTCAGGAACGTGACATTTTGGTACCGCTGTGGCCACTGCTTGTATGAGTGTTGCAGCCACAGTGGAAAAAACACCACTCGTCATCTCCTCATGTCGACACCCAAACCAGGCCAGTCCGAAACCTCGTGTCCTGGCCATCACCATGGCAAATGTCTGAGCGGGCAGAGATCAGCACGGGAGAGGAATCCCACCCCTCTGCGCCTCTTTAATCCTGTGGAATAATGCAGGCTGCAAAGTGAAGCCTGGACCCGCTCCAGCGCTCTCCCAAGGCAATGACAGACCTCCCGCTGATTTCAACGGGAGCCGGAGCGAGCTGGGGTTTTTAATCAGCATGGAACCAGCAACAGTAATAGATCATCGGGCCCTGAGAGCACGTGAGGACGTGGCTGCCTATGCCCATAGGTCACGTTTCTTCTCCAATCACACTGGTTTCACAACGACGTGTGCTAATACCGTGCGATAATCATCAGCGACTGCTTCCACGTGGGATGAAATATTCCCCACCCCCCGCCCCATCCGCCATGTACCCACCAATGGCTGGAGCCAAACTCCGCCGGCGGGTTCCCAAAGCAAGAAGAGGGCACAGGGAAAGGCTCCGAACGTGGCCTTAACCTTATTAATGATTCGCCGTCAAGAATAGAAATAAGAGTTAAATCTTCCGTAAGCTGCTCAGCTCCCCGCTCGCGTTGTACACATCCTCAGGCAAAAGTGCAAATACGAACTCCACACGCAGTCCGTGACAAGGATAAGTAATATTTCAGGCCTAACTGTTTGCATATTCATCAGGAGTTTCAAAGCAGAATATATATCTTCACCCTTTTTTTCCTCCTCCTCCTCTAGGCAAACTGGAAGGAGGCACCCCGTGAGGCTACCGGGAGAGCCCCGCGCAGGAGGTGGCACCGCAGCAGCACGTCCACCATGGGCTGGAGGAGAGATAAAGCCATATTGCAGGGAGAGAGAGATAATTATTCCTTCATCTGTGACAGCCCTGGTGAGGACAGGCCACTGCCACCCTTCTCCTGGCCTGAGCTGTTGTTCAGAAAACAATAAAGATGCCTCTGGCCCTAGGGAATAGAATAAGACAGAGAGGCCAGGAGGGCAGATAAAATGGCCCTCTGGGGACAAGGTCACAGCTCCATGGGGCTGGATCAAGTCAGATACAAGGAGATGGGGAGCAACCAGGCAGGACAGACCCCCATCCTACTCCCCTTTCCCCGAGGGCAACAAGATGCATGAGAGGAGAGGGGGGGATCTGCCTTTTTATTGCCCAGCGATCCCTGGCGTTGCTGCTCACAAACTAATCCCAAACTCCTGTGTCTCCAGACACCTCAGGTGGGTGGTGTTACCCAGCCCTCCCCGGAGCTGCAGTTTGTAACGAGCTACAGGTGGTGAAAGACCCTCCCCAGGCAGAGCTTTTCAAGGCCAGGTTGGAGGGGGCTTGGAGCAACCTGGTCTGGTGGGAGGTGTCCCTGCCCAGGGCAGGGTGGGTGGCACTGGATGATCTTTAAGGTCCCTTCCAACCTGAACTGTTCTGTGATTTCTATGATTCAGAGAATCTTTACTGTTTGGCCCTTTCTGAAGGCACTGGGTGTAACGGCAGTGGCTGAGTCCGTGGTGTGACGTGCCCCGGGGAGAACACACACCCAAGGGGAAAGCGAAACGTACAAGAAATAAATCATTTCCAAAGGCCAGGTAGAAATATATTAGTAAGAATTAACAAGAAATAAATTAGTTCCACAATGCCAGCTAGCAGGATTCTTAAAGGTTCATAAAGCCCCCGGGGTGGGAGTGGGGGTTCCCTGGGAGGGTGGGCACCCCCTCCCATCGCACCCACCGCGTCTAACGGTGCGAGGGCTCTGCCCCGGCCTGGGAGCCTGGGGCTGGTAACGGACATAATCAGCGCAGGGGCCAATTAGCAGCGTTTCCCTGGCCGGCAGCCACCGGGAGGGAGCTCTTTGGATATTTCTCGAGTGCCATGAAGTGCCGGGAGAAGGGCGGTGGGAAAGGTCTAGAGCCTGTTGAGGGGGGGGGAGATTTGGGGGGTGGCTGCGAGAGCCCTGGCTGCAGCCACACGCCACGAGCCGGGGTTAGAAGCCATGAATACCCCGTGTCACATAGCGAGGGGCAGTGTCACCCGCTCCGCTGGCTGCCGTTACGCCACCTCAGCCCCGGCAGAATAAACTCACCCCATGGAGCCTCTGCCCTGGCACTCCCCACCCTCTCCTTCCACCCCCAGCATCACTCCGAATGTCTAAAGGGGAGGAAAAGGGAAAAAAAAACCAACCAAAACCAAAAGCCTTGCTCAAGACCTGCTGCCTTTTTTTTTTTATTTTTTAGTTGGTTTTTTTGTTGTTTTGCTGGTTTTGGGGGGTTTTTTGTGTTTTTTTTTTTTCCAGGACGAAGCAGCTAAAGCAGAAAACAGCAATTATCTGGTTCAGTCTGGTGCTGCTGGCCTGGAACATGCCATGACAACGTGTTTCTTGTTTCAAAGCCTCTTTTTGTACTAGGACACAGTTCAAGGGATCTTGCAATGCCTGCATTTGTAAACACGCGGCTCTTGCAGCTACACGCTTTGCAGATGAAAGCCGGGGGCAGAGCAGAAGGGCACTTCTCCCCCCCGTGTCACAGCCCAGGGAAGGGACACACACACACACACAGACACACACACACGTGCCACCCACTGTAGGACCCCCTCCCTGCCAGGGCTGGGTGTCTGCTGGGGAGGGGACGTCATGATGATTCCAGATTACCCCCCAGCCCCAGCCTCCAAGGGGTTGGGTGACTGCTCTGGTTGGGGGGGTGGGGGGGAAGTGTCCCCAAAAGTCACTGCAGGTTCAGAAAAAATGGAGA
>VXBJ01006067.1:0-121152 GCA_013400055.1 Nycticryphes semicollaris
CCCCTGGACACCTGGGCCATCTGTGGATCCCACCTGGATGCCTGGGTCCCCAACAGAACACCCTATGAACACCAGGGTTCCCTACAGTTCTACAGTTTTGCATATCCCCAGATGCCTGGATACCCTATGGAGCATCCACCGTGGACCCCTGCATAGATCCACCCTATAGATCCACCCCCTTTCTCTGACACTCAGATCCCCTACATATCTTCCCTCCCACATTGTATGCTGGGCTCCGTCAGGGTCCCATCGCGTAGACACCCTACGCATCCCTCACCCGTATCTGTGTGTCGCTCAGTTTCCCTTATGGCCTCGGAGTCTCCAGGATCCCTCCCACTTCCCCATGCCACTTTTATACTGGCCCCAGCTGGGCCCAATGGGCAAGGATCCAGGAGGAGGGGCAGGGCAAAGAGCAAGGTCCAGCAGACGTGTGGGGGCAGAACCAGACGTCCAGGAATACCCACTCCCCTTGCAGGCCCCCCAAGGTCATTAGATAGTCATTAACGAACCACGTGACTGGCCACATGTCCCCTCGGGTGCCCCCTGCCCACATTGCCTTGGACCGTGCATTCTGACCTGTGCCATGGGGGCAGGACATCTGGGTCCCCTGGGGTGGCAGGCCAAGATAACTAGTTCCCTGGTGGGGGTACAGGATGTCAGCATCACCTCTGGGGCAGCTGACAAGATGCTCCTGCCCCTCTTGCACAGTGTGGTATGCCCACAGCTGCCCCACATTGCTTCAGAAGCTATGTGTCCCTTCCTCCTGTTCCCCCTGGCAGGCAAGGTCAAACCTCTGGGAACTGCCAGGAAGTGTTTTGCCCCACTATTCCTCATGTGCTCCCAGCTGTTCTGCTGAACCAGAGACAAGCAAAGAGCAAGAAGCTAACCTCAGCCCCAACAAAATCCCACCCTTTTGCCTCAACCATCAGGGAGAACCTCATGGAGCCCCAGGGAGAACATGTCCACTCCAGAGGGAGAGCACATAATCCCCAGGAGAGGCTGTCACCACTGGGTGCAAGTGATGTCCACCCACCTCTTCAAAGACATGATAGAGACTGTGAAGGGAAGTGGCAAATGGATGATGAGGAATAAAGTCAACAGGAGTCCTCAGCTGCTCTTCCTCCATGTGAGCAACTAAGCTTGACACCACCACTTGATTCAAGGAAGACAATGACACCAGATGCTGACACTTCATGGGTGGGCCTCAGCACTAGGGCCATGGGCTGCTGAGGGATGCACCCTTTGGGTGTGTGTCACAGCCAGATCTGATCCAGTTGTCCCCAAGGACAGTACAGACCTGCTCACCTGTCTGTCCCAGGCCCACTGATATCCTCCAGTCTGAGGTAGACCAGTCTGAGGTTCTGGTCACTACCTTCCCCCAAAAAGCTGGAAAAGCTCCAAGACTGGCCATGATGAAGGTACAGAGTGCCCTGTCCTGGACTGTGGTGGCATCTTCCCATCTCTTCAGCTCTGTGGGTCTCAAGAAATCCTCCTCAAAGTCACACAGCCCACCAGCAGTGGGAACAGCTCAGGCACCTGGCGAAAACCTTGCAGACATGGAAGATCAGCACAGCTCCCGTGCTGACTCTCTGAGGCTGACAAGACCCTACTCCTGCTGGACTTTGAAGCAGGATGGGGGCTCTCGTTATCAACCCCCAGATACAGTCTGCCTTCCACTGTCCCAGTGTGGGTAGGAAGGGGATGGTGTCCCCAGTAGGAGGAGTAAGCCCAAATGCCTGGCAAGGGTCTGCATCAGCCCTGCATCCCCATGCCATCTCTAGCTAGCATAGTACAGGAGCAAGGACTACCTGTGCCAGAGCTTATCCTCCCTGGAAGACCCTCAGGCATCCTTGCTAGAAGTTGTTGTGAGGTCCATTGGTGACCCATAGCCTGTGGTCCCCTCTTGTCCCAGGGGAGGTCTGACTGCCCAGCACTGGCCTGGGCACTGCATCTCCCTCTCCCATCCTTGCCTACACAAGTGAGCTGATGTGACCCTCCTCCTGCCCCATGCACTCCCCTTGGCTGCTGTCCTGCACTGCCCCAGGGCCAGCCCTGCCTGCAGGGAGGCCTGCAGGATGGTCGGCTGTCATGGCCTGGTGGGGCTACGCTGCTGGGGAGTGCTGGGGGGACAGGCCACCTTGTCTGGGGCTCACTGTGCAGGAAGGGCATCAGGGTGAGAAGCTGCAGATGGGGTGGGTTACTGAGGGCAGTGTGCCTGGCCTGAGGCAAGGTGGGCTCTGCACCCCTATGCAGCAGGGAGAAGAGGAATTTGTTGAGGTGCTTGAGGCAACCCAGACCAGCAACTTCTACTTGGCCCTGTGACTCCATCTTCCTCATTGCATGGGAAGGGCTGGGTGGGCTGGCACTGTCTAGAGAGATGCCTGGGGCCTCTGCAGCTGCAGGGGTTTGATCTCCACTCTCCTTCTTTCTATCTCAGCCCTGCAGCCCTTAGAGAACAACCACCTCCGTTGCCTCTGCCCTGGCAACACAGGCCGTCCCCAACCTGAAGTCTCCAGAGGAAAAGCCCCTGTCCAGATTTATCCTGTGACCCACGGGCTACTGACTACATAGAACCTGTAGGAGGTGGCACCTGCCTTTTGGGCTGTTACTCTGTTTGCACAGAGCCAGACCAGCAAACCTCGGGGTGCTTTGCTCTGTATCTGCATAAGCTTGATAGCCAGCGTCATCCCAGTGTCTCCATCCGCAGTGCTATGTCGCCAAGTACCGATCTGCTGTTCAACCAAGGGACCGCAGAGCGGCGCTGTGTGCTCAGGAGGCCAGGCGCCTTGCTGGCTCCCTGGGGACCCAGGGCTGCACTATAAGCCACATGGAGGAAATTGGGGGTGCAGCAGAAAGGAGCTCTGAGGGCCATGGGGCGTGTGTGGTGGTGAGGTGAGGCGAGGCAGAGAGAAAGAAAGGCAGTGCAGGGCTCTTTCTGAAAGAAAGGCCCGACAACAAACGGCTTAAGAGAAAAGCTTTAATAAGGTAGAAGGAGCAGCGGCGCAGACAGCAAGTAAACCTTAATGTCTCAGGTAAATCTTACGCCACAGGCCTGTGCTTGCCCAGGTTGATGTTGACCTGGCTCAGCAGCTGATAAAATTCCAGCGGTCTCAACGGCCAGGATCAACAGGTCTCACCCTTCGACCCACAGGCATCTCACCTTTCCCAAAGCCATCGCAGGTTACAGACGACCGTCCGGACAGGGCGGAGACCGGCAGAGCCGCCGCGGCCTCTCCGCACCACCCCCTCCTCAAGCGCAGTCTCTTCCGCAGGGCTCCCCCAGTGCGGGGGGAAGCACCGAGAGGCGCAAGAGGGCACCGAAGGGTCCCGAAAGGCGCACAAAAACCGCGAAGGAGCCCCAAACGACAGGAAGAGGATCTGTCTGTCTGTCTGCCCGCCCGGTACCGGTCTCAGTCTCGGTCTCGGCCCACTCTCGCGAGAGCGCTACCGCCACCTGCAGTTCTCGCGCCAGCCCCGCTCTCGTATAATCTCGCGCGAGGGGCGGCTTCCGGCCTTTTCGTTGCCCGGGCGGGACCATGGCGGTGGGCAAGAACAAGCGTCTCACCAAGGGCGGCAAGAAAGGCGCCAAGAAGAAAGTGTAAGGGCGGCCAGGAGGGGAAAGGACGGGGCCCGGGGACGCTGGGCGAGGCGCCGCGGCAGCAGGATGCCGTGGATGCGGGGTGGATGGGCGACAGGCCGGCCGGCGGGAGCGGGCCCCTGCTGTCATGGCGGCGGCCGGGCGTGAGGCGAACGGCGTGGCGGTGGGGAGGGCCCTGTCCCTGTGTCCCGGCCGAGGTGGGCTTCCCTGCAGTCGCGCCGTACGTCTGCTGCCCTGGTGAAGGGAAAGGCCTCGGGGTGGGGAGCGCCCCGGCCCCGGTTGCCATCCCGGGTTTGCAGGCCTGGCGAGCTGAGGCCGTAGCTTGCTTCTTGTGGAAGCAGGCTTTCTCCGGTGGCGGCCATTGGGCCTGGTGAGTTTTAGCCGTAGAAGTCAAGAAATTAAACGTGACCTTCATGGGGAACTTAAAAGTGCACTGCCTGTGTTGCTCCTTAGAGATATCCTGAGCTATAGCGCTGTCTGGTTTTTTTATCATCTTAGCTTTATGATGTTTCTGTAGATGATTTTTCTCCTGAAGTAAATTGGAGTGAACGCCTGCCTCGCTGTAGCAGGTGATGCTAACTCTCTGTATTCACATACTCGCCAACCTGCCCATGTTAAACTTGAAAGCACAAAACGTTGACGTTTGCATTTTCACTTCACAAAGCATTTGAGGAGGATGGTCTTACTTCAGCCTGGCGTAATCCGAGAAAATAATGTTTAAAGTTATTTTTGCTTTATTTAAATTAAGGGTCGATCCTTTCTCCAAAAAGGACTGGTATGATGTCAAAGCACCAGCGATGTTTAATATTCGAAACATCGGGAAGACGCTTGTCACCAGGACTCAAGGAACTAGTGAGTAGTGGGGTTTTATGCAGTAGAGGGAGATGTATTTATTTCATGTGCTGGCTCCAAATGAGACGTGATTAAAGAACTGCTGACAAATAGTTTCAGCTTATAATATTATGAACCTGGAAGTTGGTTTTGTTGTTGTGGGGTGTTTCTGTTGTTTTTTAAGCATGTCTAACTTAATTCCTTGACTTGAGTGAGTTTTCTGTCGTTGACAGAGTTGTTTAAATGAGCTTAGTTGCAGGGAAGCTAATGTGGTGTGCTCCTTGTTTGTACGAGAGCACCAAACTATGGATATAATAGGGAAAGGACGTGCCTGAAGATTCTGAGGAAATTTATGATTTTGAGGAAAGTTAAGAATTAATGGTCGTTCTGATGATCACAGAGGGAAATGTGGAGACAGTGTTATGGGAGACCTTGGTCATAATAGGATCATAAAGACCATCATGTTTGAAGAGACTGAAATTTGAAGCTTTTAGGTGAAGAGTTATCTGTTGAGCTAACTTAATGGGGACATATGTAGATGTATCCCCAAGCAGTTAAGGTTTTTTATGTGATCTGGCAAACCTCACGAAAAGGAAGCCTCTGTTAAAAACCCAGAGTGATCTGTATGGAGGTGACAGTATTTTTGGAAGGCTAGCTGTGTAGAATGGATAAATAGTTGGATGACACTATTCTGGTTGCACTTAAAGTTACGAAGATGATCATTATTTTGAACTGTATACATGTAAAACAAGTAAAATAAGGGTCACTGTAAACCAAACATGAGCCAGCCCATGTTAAAAGGGTTAATTGTTAGGGATAGAGCTGTGAAATAACCATACTTAGGTGTTTGTTGCTGCTTTACCTCTGCTGAGCAAATGTGGCTTTTTGTGTTTATCTTTTCATTATTGTTCAAAATTTCCAAATACTTTGTGACCTGTTTAAAACAACCCATTACACCTGAGGAAATCTGCAGCATACTCCTGTTCAGCATCTGACATAATTGTCTTCAAAAGATTCCTCGTGAAGTTAACAAAGTAAGGTGTTGGTTCTATGAGTTGATTTGCTCTCGTTGAAGGTTATACATACAAACTTTATTGCTGTGAAGTTGGTAGCATCACCTACTGTTAGAAAATGTCAGGTGGAAATTCAGTATCTGATTTGAATAATACTTTTCTAACTTTAATAAAAGGCAGTTTATGTTGTTTCCTAATACAGAAATTGCTTCTGATGGACTGAAGGGTCGTGTATTTGAAGTGAGTCTGGCTGACCTGCAGAACGATGAGGTTGCCTTCCGTAAATTTAAACTGATAACTGAGGATGTTCAGGGCAAAAATTGTCTGACCAACTTCCATGGAATGGACCTCACCAGGGATAAAATGTGCTCCATGGTCAAAAAATGGCAGGTACGTAAAGAACAAGGTCTGCGTTGTTGCTCGTGCCTTTAGGAAAGGCGGTAAAGACTGATGAGTTGTAAAGTGATGCTTGAACTGGCATCAGCAGACATGAAGGAATGTCGGATGCTTGGTTTTGAGATACCTGTCCACCACGTTAATGATAAAATGACCCTGTTTTTTTCCTAGACAATGATTGAAGCCCATGTTGATGTCAAAACTACCGATGGCTACCTACTGCGCCTCTTCTGCGTGGGTTTTACGAAGAAGCGTAATAACCAAATCCGCAAGACCTCGTATGCCCAGCATCAGCAGGTTCGACAGATTCGCAAGAAGATGATGGAAATCATGACCCGAGAGGTCCAAACCAATGACCTCAAAGAAGTTGTCAATAAGCTGTAAGCTTTTGCTGTGTTTTCTTTTTTTTCTCCCCTTTATAATTTAAATAGTTTAAAGTTTGTTGGTCGGTTGTTATGGAGCTCTTAAGGAGTGCCTGGTGTTTCATGTAGTGTTTGGCAGAGACCAGGCAAGGTGCTTCTCGTGTTGATAAGCTAATGTGCCTTTTTGTATATTTTTTTAATACTCTCTTAGTTGCTGCGTGGTATTTGACTTCCATCAACCATCGTGTTTGCATAAATGTAAAATCAACCTCTCCAAAGATTTTTTAATTCCTGTTTCTACAGACTAAAATTGTAATTCTGATCAGGAGGAGCTTTGATTTGGTCTGGGTTCTTCTGACAGAAGGAAGTTTTCCAAAGTATGGCCTTTACTTCCAAAGGTTTGGTTGCAAATTTGCTCTCAAAATGAGCACACTTGCACTGTAGCCCTTCTAAAATTAGGTGGAAGCTACGTCTTGTAATCTAAACACACTACCTTCACTCTGACAATTTTCCTAAGTATAGGTGATGCAAACTTCTGTAGAATATTACATATTCTTAGGAACTATTTTTAAGCATGTGTTGCTGATGAAGAAGCAGGTGCAATTTTTGATGTTCTGGTACTGGTCTGTCCTCTGGTATCTCAGGATCCCAGACAGCATTGGCAAAGACATAGAGAAGGCGTGTCAGTCCATTTACCCTCTCCACGATGTCTATGTCCGCAAGGTGAAGATGCTGAAGAAGCCCAAGTTTGAACGTAAGTCAATTTCTGCAAATGTTTAGTGTTCTTGGAGAAGGATGTGGGAGGCTGTTACTTTTGAAATGCATTGCTTTTGGATAAAGATAGGAAAGCAGCATCATACACTTCAGTAGCTGGAGTAGTAAAAAGGCTTGTCCTTCCATTCTGACCTTCAGCTTTCAGGCTTGAAAGCGAAGCAGTGATCATTCACTGTGGAGCTTTTTTGAATTCTTGCCTAAAACTGTTGCCAGATATTTAAAAGGCTTGGGAATGAATGATGACAATATGTTTCGGTCCCAGATGACGTGGAATGATTCCATTTTCCCATTTTCTGACATTCCCATATAACACAGTAGTAGGTTCTTGCCATTTTTTTTAAAAAAGGTTTATTTTGCTGTTTCATTATGTAGCACTTATTTCACTGCTTGTGTTTTTTCCTGACTGTCAGTTAATGCATCAGCATGTCCTTGCGTGAGCTTTCTGGAACTACATTACCTACATTAGACGCTCTGGTGGTTTAATTTGTGTTTGATGAGCAATTCAGCAATGTAAAAGTGTTTTAAATAGGTGCGTCTCTCACTCTTTACAATACTTCTGTCTTTTCTTTTTGAAGTGGGCAAGCTGATGGAACTGCATGGTGAAGGTGGTGGTGCTGGAAAACCTTCTGGGGATGAGGCAGGCACCAAAGTAGAGCGAGCTGATGGATATGAGCCACCCGTGCAAGAGTCTGTCTGAAACTAAAAATCCATTGGAAAATAAAAGTTTTATTATACAGAACTAATGCTTGGTTGCCTCTATGCTACTGGACGGTATTGGCACTGGATATTGGATGGGCTTTAGCAAGGAAAACTTACTGTCTTGGTTTGAAAAAAGAAAAATGTTTTGAGATCCATTTTTCATGATTGGTGTTGCAAGATGGGTGGAAGAAGGTAGGTTGTCCCTTTTGAAAGGTGGAAAGTTCAACACCAAGGATTCTGTTTGTTGCTTTTCCCCAGTAATTTTTGTCTTCACAAAAGGAATGTTGTGGATGTGTGCAGAGGTTCTAGCTGAAGTCTTTCAGATTCTTTCATTACAAGGACATCTTAGGGATTTGTCAAGACTAACTTGGGAATTGCGTATGTTCAAGCTTCTTGGTGATTTATTTGATACAACCTCTTGTGTATTTCATTCTGATACTAAAAAGGTGTTAAAAGATAACTTTAAGTTGTAATTTTGATTTATGGAAGCAGGGCTAGTTTTGAGCAGTGTAGAAGTGCAGAATGTGCTCGAGTAGGGTTGTATGGATTTTTATAACCTCTGTCAGAACCCAGGGGTAACTGTAGTCCCAAGTTTTTCAAACCTGGTGGAACTTTGAGGGGGGAGAAGGGAAATTCTGCCATAAAAGGGCAATGATGCACGTTCTGAAAACGAAGCGTTTAAAATCACGTAGCAAATCACTTGAGCACTTTTTCCCCATTATCTGATGGCACAAATAATTCGTGCTTGTTTTTTGGCTTCTTGTTGCATGCCAGCTTAGAAAATGTAGTGTGTCTTTTCTGGCTAATCTGAGCAGTATTTTGTGCTGTTGGCACGCTTTGTTTTACAGCTGTTTGTTGACAAACCTAAAGGTTGTGCTATTAAGTCCTTGCCAAGTCGGTGATAAATAACCTGAGCGCAGGAGGAAGGGTACTGACCTCTTTGGGCAGGTGACAGAGCGTGGTGGCTCTTGGAGTCAGCTGGGAAGGCGCTTAGGACAAGAAACGGGGGAGGAAAGCAATGAAATGTCACTGTGGCAGCAAAGATGACTTCGGGTGGGAAAGTAGAGAGACGCCTCTTCGTCAGGGCTGTGCCCTTCGCTGTAAGGGGTTGCTGCCTTTACCTGGTTGGTAGCTCTGCTTTGGAGCAAATAATACACAGAATGGCAGGGTTGTTCTCTAATCCTGTATTTCGAAGACTTGCGGATGTTGTGATTTCGTGGTGTAATTCCAAGTTAATAATTTAATGATGGTATTTGGAATAGCCCGTGACTTTATATTCAGGGAACTACATTGGATTATAAATACAGGCCTGCTTGTTCTGCTTTTCCCAGCTCAAAACTTGTGCTGAAACGGGAGAAAGGAATAGTGTTGCTTTTCATCTTCTGCTTTTGTACTGCTGAGCCGAGTGTTGCTCTCCTGACTCGTATTTCCCATCTATCTATCTCCCACTCATATTTTTGAGGCCATAAATTGCACCAAACCCCCCTTCACTAACAACAATCAGAGCTGTTCACTGGAAAACAAACCAAACTCCGGGGAGGTTGAAAAATCCTTGAAGCCAGTACAGTAAGTTCTAATGCAGGTGTGTACGTACATAGACATGTATTTGTATGTGCATATATTCAAGCCCTGCATTAAGAGTAAGATCTGTCAGAGCTTTCTAAGCAGCAGATGTGTGTTGGCTGTATTTTCTCTGCTTGGCAATAATTCCATCATGAAACAAATCCCAATGGACCGCAGCTGGTCTGTAGCCCCTGCAGAGCAGGAGAGTTAGAAATATACTAAGGTGTCATTTCTGGCCTCATTTCTGAAAACTTCCTTGTCTTTTATCCTTACCTTTTCCTTCAGCTGCAGGTCTGAGGAGAATATGTTACATATTCCATACAAGACCTTTTTAATTTGTGTTTCGGACCAGTGGAATACTGGCATTGCCAGGTAGGGGCTGTGGGTAAATGCATGCTTTATAAAATGATGGCAGGTGGGGGGAAAAAGTTGAGCAGGGAGGAGAATTTTATGCATCTTCTGCCTTCCTTTCACAAGTAGCAGCTGAAAAACTGTGGTGCACAAATAGCAGCGATCAGCAGAGCACACTTCTAAGGTGTGTGAGGAATGGCTAACGAGGCCGGCGTCTTCCTCCCAGGTAACCCCTGCCCTGGTAGCAGGAGCAGAGCATCGCTCTCTGGTGTGATGCCCTGGCATGATTCTGTAGGTGGTAGGTGTGAAACGTACCCAAAAGACTGGAATAAACTGCATGGAAGCCGTCAGGATCCTCTGAGATGTCTGGACTACTTCTGAAGAGATGTGATACTAATTATTGTGGTATCGGTTTTGTGGGGCGGGGGGTTTTGGTTTCGTTGTTTGTCTTGGTGGTTTTCAGGGTGGGTTTTTCTTCTCCCGTTGGGTTAAATATGTAAGTGGAATGAGATCCAAAACTGTCATGTCAAGTGGCAAGCTCAGCTCTCCACAGCATAAGACCATAAAAATACCGTTGTGACTTAATTATAAAAATTTTATTGGTTAAATACATTCTTAATTTACAGAGGTACCATAACAAACTTACTGGACTCGACAGAGATTTATTTAGGACATTATCAATTGTATACAGAACAAAGGTGTCATCCTGTAGATTTCCAGAGGGTGGGTCAACCAGAAAATATTTTGATAAGTGAGGTTTTTATTATCATACTCATGTATTGGGGGTGTAGCTGAATTTTAAGGTTACAGCTGAAATTTGCTGCTATATTGCAGTTAGGATTTGTACTCCACCTCGCTCTCGGGTTGTTCTGAGGTTTTTTTGCAGCCTACGTGCTGTACACCGAAGGAATTTTATGTGATGATCTGTACGCAGTTTCATTGGGGATACTGGGCATCAAGTGTTACGAAAACCCCTCCCCGTAAAAGCCAGGCATCTAGTTTAATTAGCTTTTAATAAATGCCCGTTTCGGCTGCCTGCAGTAATGTCAGCAGCCTTTAGGTGGCGCTCCTTGCTCTGAAGAGAAGGCTGTGCTGCTCTTCCTGCCCTGCCTAGTAGGGAGGAGACGATTAAAATAAAGCAGAGGGGTCTTCTCAGCTGACAGGCACTGACTTTAAACATTCAGTGGAAGATACAAAAACAACTGGTCAATACATTAGTTAGTTATAAAAACAGGGGTGGGGAAATTGGGGGAGGAAAAAGAAATTACAAAAACATTCAGTTCTACTTTTGAGACTTGTATCAAAATCTTAGAAAACTGTCAGAGGAACAGTAAGTAAACATCATACACTTAAGCCTCGTCTGCCACGACAAAGATGTGGTGTGTCTTTGCAGGACCTGCATATTCTGTTTGTTGGAGGGAGCTTTGCCCAGTTCGGCTGTTCTCCCCCACCGCCACGCACACGGCACAGGAACATCAGGAATTGTGCCGGCACCGGTCATGGTGGAGGAAGCCCGTTTCAACAGGGTGAGCCACTGGAAGTTTATGGGTGAAAAGCTTTGAGTGGGGGCTTGCAGGAGTCAGGACAGCTAGCTAGCTGTCAATCTGTGTATTTGTTCCCTTGGATTCCTCTAGAAGGAGGCGACTCTTTTATTGGAATGAACAATAAGAAACCTTGGCATCTCCTGGTAGGAAAGCTTGGAGAGTGGGAAGGGTTGTCCTCGGAGATGGACTTTAACAGGTTAAGTAAAGTTTGATTCCGCATGAGTTCCGGATGGGCTTGTGAGGAATGCTAAAACAGTAATAGCTGTAGAAATTGGAGTGTTTCCATCTTTCTAGAATAGCACATAATTTATAATTGTTTTTATAATGCTAATCCCCTTCATGAAAGTAGAAGTCCAGTTCTCAGCTCATTAAAACTTTGCACCATCTTCATTTCCTAGTTGCGTGAACAGTGTGGGTGCAGGTTAAACATCCAACACTTCAAGTTCATGAAGCTTCTAGAGAAAAAAATTAGGGAGGGCTAACACTTGTGTCTATATTTGCAAGTGCTGTGGCAGAACAGTGACTCTACGTAGGGAAATGGTGCTGAGGACCTCATGTCTGTGCTGCACGTTCCTCAGACTTGCTTCAGTGAGCTCCAGTCTGCTACTGAGACTGGACACCCATTTGCTGCTGCAGGGGAGAACTTCAGTTTTGGCTGTAAGCTTGTGTCTGCCTGCTGTGATGGAAACCAAAGTGCAGGGTGTAGGGAGAGGAGGGCCACCCTCACCAGAGCAGCTTCCCAAGATGGTCTTTTTGGATAAATATTCGATATTATCAAATCATAGAAACACACAAGGTTGGAAAGGACCAATAAGATCATCTAGTAAAGCTGTGCTCCTATCACCAATACTACCCACTAAGCTACTCAATCATGTCTCGTAGCACCTTGTCCAGACACTTCTTGAACACTGCCAGGGATGGTGACTCCACCACCTCCCTGGGCAGGCCATTCCAGTGCTTGACCACTCTTTGAGAGAAAAAGTTTTTCCTGACATCTAAGCTAAATCTTCCCTGGTGCAACTTGTGGCCATTTCCTTGAGTCCTGTCATTAGTTATCTGGGAGAAAAGGCCAACCCCCTCCTCTTCACAACATCCCTTCAGGAAGTTGTAGAGTGTGATGAGGTCTCCCCTGAGCCTCCTCTTCTCCAGACTAAACAATCCCATCTCCCTCAGCCGTTCCTCATAAGACTTGTGCTCCAGACCCCTCTAAACTTAAAAAAAATTCTTTACTGTGAGAATTGTGAGGCTCCAGAGAAGTTGTGGAGGCCCCATCCCTGGAAGTGTTCAAGGCCAGGCTGGATGGAGCTTTGAGCAACCTGCTCTAGTGGGAGGGGTCCCTGCCCATGGCAGGGGGGTTGAAACTTGATGGTCTTGAAGGTCCCTTCTAAGCTTAACCATTCTATGATTTGTTGCTCTAATACTTGGACCTTGTATTGATAAAATTGAAGGCAGGCACATGACTTAAGGCAACACTATCTCAAGGTCAGTCATGATGATTCTAGTTTCCAGTCTCCATCCACCACTCAACTGTTGGCCCTTTTGCACCCTGAACTTCCGGATGCACAAAGAAAAATCTTGTAAGGGTATCTTGATACCTGGTGACTGGCATCTCTCTGAAGTAACGACTCATGCTAACAGCTTCCTGGTTCCTTTTTGTGATATAGTACAGAAGTGATGGAATACTGTCGGCAATGAAAGAGATGACTGCAGCATAATTTCTTTCTATTCCAGCCAAAGTTAGCAGTTAATGAAGATGCATTTAACTATTTTGTCAGAAGCCCAGTGTTGCAAAAAGGAATTTATTACCAGAATTTCCCCTCCCTGGGGAAGGCTTCCCTGGTTCAAGGCCAGGCTGGATGGGGCTTTGAGCAACCTGGTCTGGTGGGAGGTGTCCCTGCCCATGGCAGGGGGGTTGGAACTCCATGACCCCGCAAACCTAAACCATTATATGATTCTATGACAGTGTGAAGCTACCTCAATCATGTCTGTCTGTGTGTGTTTTTCAAGTTCACACCACTGCTTTTTACTTTATTAGAGCTTCTTGAAGTAACCTCTTGCCAGGTGTGTTTTCCTTAAGGCCTTGACAGACCATTTATAATGATGCTCAGTATAGTTGGTATGTGGTAACAAACTGAAAACTAATCCTGTGTCTGCTGAAAGCTAAAACCAAGGCTGTATAATATCCTTCATGTTAAGGATAGGAATGGTGTTACTGAAGTATGTTCCAGTGCTTGAGTGACAAATGAAATGCAGGCTGAGTGAAGGCTGGCTTTCCACTTACATGAAGAGGGTGGAGGGGCAAATAGTTGGAATAGTGCACCTACTGCATGGAGGGGATCTGAGAATGCTCAGTAAATGCTGTCTGTCACCGTTAACTTCAGCTGGGGAAGAAGGGTATGATGGTGCTCAAACAACAGCAGAAAAATCTAAACCTGTATCTGTACAGGGTTTTAGGGGGAGGAAGGTCTGAGAAGATTCATACCAGTTTGAATGTTATTTGTTAAGGAGCAAAATACTTTTGTGATCTTCCTGTATGAGCAGCCTGGGCTAAGAACAGAAGAATACTACACAAGGGTTTGCTTCTGAGTTTTCCCTCTTACCAGTATTAGATTTGATATTTTTCTACTGTGAAATATCAGTTATCTTCCTTATCCTCTAAGTCGTAAAACAAGTGGATTCTACTGGTAATGTGGAAGTCAAGCATTAATGAAACCTGATTATCAAACTTGATATATATACTGAGTGCTGCAATCTTAAAAACAGTTTTTAAACTTGGATTTTAAGAAGTTTTTAAAGCAGCCCAAAGAAGCTTACTTTATACAGACTTTGTGCATGATAAATGTAATACCAGACAGTAAACATACTAGAAGGCTATTTAAGTTAAAATGACGTTGCACCACAGAATTTCCCTCGTTGGAGGCAGCTAAAAATCCTGCTTGTATTTGCTCTCGGAGCATTCATGAAGCATGACTACGTACACTGTCACAAAAGACTAAAATTTTCTTATTTGACTTCAAGACACTAGTATGACTGTCTAGAAAAAGTAGTGCAAAACATTGATAGTCAAAACACATTGATGTCTTTGCTGTGCCTTTAGGATAGAAAACATTCTCTCCCATATGCAGGGAGTACGAAGAGAGGCCACACTTCATGGTGTTTTTAAAACCTGAACAAAGTTCTTGGGAAATATCCCAGACTTTCCTTGTATCTCTCCACTCATCCAGTCCTCGTCTACAGATTCCAGCTCTGTTATTGTATCGCCTGCCTGTAAGAGAAGGAGTAACGTGAGCCAGTACAGCTTTCCATGCAATGTTAATGCGTGCATAGCTGATGTTATTCAGAAGCCTTTATTACCAATCAAATAGAAGAGAAGGAGGATGTGGCCAGGCTCTTCAGTTGGTTACATTTTTTTGAGGTTCTTTGCCAAAACCAGCTGAAGCTTCTCTTAGGATAAATAGTAGTCTATGCTCAAAAATCACTGCCTTCCAGAAGGAAAAAATAGCACTGCTGCATAACTGCTTGTGTTGCTTAAGCTCTCCAGGTAGGGAAGTATGTCAGAGAGCTGGCTCACAAGCCCTCTGCCTTATTTGTTGTGTTTCCCTGCTCTGTTGTGAGGGTTTCTTTTCTTGAAACACTTCAAAGTGGGTTTTTTTTGTTTGGTTTTTTTTTTTCAGTTCTCCCATTTAGTCCCAATATGTTCCAGCACTTGGAAACTTTCCTCTGTCCTTTAGAAACTTTCCTTTCCCCAAAAGGAAAGCAATCATCTAAGTAGTTCAGTGTGGCTGTTCAAAATAAACTGCAACTCCCATGTTTGATCCTTGCTCCTGATTTGTTGTCCTATGTCACACCCTTCATCTGAAGTACTGCCATGGCCCTGGCCCCTCTCCCAGTACCTCTGTTCCCCTTTTCTGATCTAAAGAAACATCCTATCCTTTCAGCATTGCAAGGTGCTAACGCTGAAATGGATTATTTTGCTAGTTTTAAAACAGAAAATAGTCTGTTCCAGCTGATAAACACCATTTTTTGGGGCCTGCTGTGAAAGTCTGCTGTTTCTTGGAAACTTGCTTTTGAGGACACAGTTACCTAAATCATGACTTTGAATCTACAAGGGCACGCTGTTTCTCGTTTGTGCTTCTTAATACTATCTGGACATCCAGCAAATATTCCATTTCTCCCCCTGCTGCCATGGCAACTAGTTACTGTGCTGCCAGATTTTTAGGTTTTGCTGCACAAGGTGTCCCTTAGAGGCATTACTGCTGTGGCACTGGTACTCTTACTATTATCTTCCCTTCTCATTGCTGGCTTTCCAGTTAAAAAAAAAGAAAAGAAAAAAGGCTCCCTTGACCATACCAACTGATCAAGAGCTGAACGTACTGCAAAATAAGGTTTGTCTTGTCATGTTTACCAGATCAGAGAAGTCAGAGGACTTCTACAACTCCTGACCTCTTTTCAATGAAGATTTTTTTTTTAAGAGATACTATTTATCAAATGTGTTAATATCAATTCTACGTGCTTTGCTCTTTCTTGTTCCAAGCCTTTTTTCACAGTGGACAAATCTGATTTTTAGCATTCCTTAGGAGCATAAGACCTTTGGCAAAATTCATCTAAAAGTGGTACTTACTTTGAAAGAAAGCTCATCTTCATTTTCTCCATGAAAATCATAAAGAGCTTTGGCTTTTCCTTTCCTCCCGCCTACAGACTGTGACAGCTCTGCCCTGGCTGCAGAACATAGACAGGACAGGTTATTTAGATGAGCAAAAAAAAAAAAGGTAATCTGTTTCTGGGCTTCTGGAGAAGCTTCCCGTCATTTTTGTGTCTTCTCCTCACTACTGCTACTTTGCAAATTCACTTTCCTACTGGAATAAAACTGTCTACTGCCACTGATCCATTTTACAGTACTAACACATTCTCATGGTTCTGCTTCTAAGAGTAGTAAATTTAAAGTTCACTTACTTGAACATGCCAATGGTGGTATGTAATAAAAAGCTGTCTTTTCCTCTGTTTACTTGAAGATGAAGCGGTGTGTGCTATCTGCCAGTTAGGTGGAGTTTATTTCCTGTCAACTTTCACTCATGGTTTTACTTGCAAAAACTATAGGGAAAAAAATGTGATTTTCTGTGTCCTCTGTGAAGGTTTTGACTCTGCTCATTTGGGGACCAAACAGAAGCTTGAGGAGTGCAAGCAGCACTAATTCTTTGCTTCAGCAAGGGCATTACAATAGTTGTGTGCCAAGACACAGCAGTTGTAGTTATTTACAGCTCTACCAGATCTTTGGCTTTGCCGCAGTGTTTTTCTTCCGCTGAGTGAGAACCTGGTTCTCTCCCATCCTGAATTTGTACCCCTGAATTCCTACTAAAGGCCCTCAATGGTCCTGTTTTGCCTGTGCCCAAATCACACTTTTTAAACCACCTCAGAATCTGTATTACCTCCTAGATTACTTACTGGTTAGAGTATTATATTGCCATTATTAGAGAAGGTGGTTTAACATTTAGTTTAGCTTCAGCATATTAAGGACTGGAGGGGGGAGGGGGGAGGATGTGGCTTCTTAATGCAATGGAATAGTTGGCTTCTCCCAGAACTCTGTCATGACTGTCACAACCCGAGGAATAATGAATTGCCATCTAATAGGAGCACTCTACCTGAGCAGGTCTGAACAAAAACTGCTGGGAAAATCCCTTCCTTTTCATTCAGTCTTCCTCTATACCACTCCGAATCTACTTGTTCCAGTATTTGGATGTGGTCTCCCCTTTTAAAGGATAAATCGTCTTTGGTTTCTGCTGTAAAATCATGAAGCGCTTCACACCACTCGACTGAATGTCTGTTGTTCTATTCAAGTGAAGAGAAAAAATGCATTAATTTTAGAAGCATTAACAGAGCCCATAAGCTGGTGGATACTGGTGAAAGCAGCTGTACAGAACACGGGTGTCCTGACTTTTTCCTCCTACAATAGCATCACTGCAGATGTAGACCAGAATGGCATTCCAGAAATTACCACAGAATTTCATCCAGGCTCAGACGCATTCCTTTTTATCATTGGTGGCAGGGGACAGGATTAATACATTCAAAATTAGACCACTGCAGCAATACTTAAAATAGAGCTAACAAGAATTTGCTTAAGCATAAAGGACAAAAACATACTTGTAGTAATTTGCCAGAAGCTATGAATTCAATCAGTTTAGGCCAACTGTCAGAATTGAAGATGTGCCCATGCAGCATTGTGTGCTGTGGGAGTTGTGTTACGTTCAGGTTTAAAATTAAGCAGCTAATCTGACATTATAATAGAATGTCTGTGTAAATCTACCAAACTGCTATTTCAATTCCAACCCTCACCTGAAAAGTTTTATTACCTGACGAAGGGAAGAAGAAACATCCACCTTGTTCTTCAGTGCTGCTCCTGTACCTACATAAGTAAAGGACAACTTAGAAGAGCAGCACTGGCTATTCAAAACATTACTAACGACAGAAATTTTACATATTTAAAGGGATTATTAAGAATAACTTCTTAAGAGCTCCTACTATTCCTTTTGATTTTTCTTATCTGTCTTTTCTCCCTTTCTACCACCTTCCTGCATTCATTGTCCTTTTGGACTTTTCTCCTATAGGCTACTTATCTGCATGTAGTACAAAACCATGTTCTGGAAGATTTTTGCAAAGATATTCATACCCGTTCCAGGCAGATCTTCAATTATTTCCACAAAGTTCAAGGGGAAAATTCCAGATGCACCTCTGAGCTCTCCTTTGGCCCACTCTTCATTTACATATTCTTTAAGGACAATAGTTTCACCTTCTGAAAAACTGAGCTCATCTTTCTGGTCTCCAATATATTCAAATCGTGCTACACATCTTGGGCCTCTGCACAAACAGAAGAGAAACTTATTTTGCTTATTTATTATTATTGTCCACTTAATAATAAGGCAGCATATGGATTAATAGCTTTAATTAAAATGGTGGAAGGATGTACTGAAGATAGAACAGGTGGAAAATTGGGGTCTAGCCCTGGTTCTCATCCCTGCTTTCTGAGGAGGATGAGGATCTGAAGGAACGGGATGCAACATCTGCATCCCAATTTCTTGCTGTTACAGTATTTTGCATAAGACTGTTCATCTTCCAAACAACAACAACAAAGTATCACTTAATTTCTGGGCTACCTGTCACAGTTTATATTTTTGCCTATATCCAAGTAGGTGTCCTGATACACTTTTGTTAAGAGGTTGAAGATTTTCTGAGCTAGCATCCAATTTAGATGCAGTCCAACATGTTGCGTATTTGTCCCAAATCCCAAATACATGGAAGTTTCGCAGTGGGAAGCTAGATTTATCTACTTTGACAAACTTTATTTTGTAAAATCTATGCCAGGAATGAGGAAATAAATTATCAAAGAAACAAACACCAATGCACCTGATAAATTTTACTTAATTTGACATAATATGGAAAACCCCATTTTTTCCCCCTCACTTAAATATATTTGCTAATTTAATAATTATTTAACAATTATTTAATAATTTACTTAAATAAATGTAATAAATTGCTCTAAGAAAACTTTTGATTTATCAGAAATACCATGCTAGAAAAAAGTGGTAACGGACTTTAATTCCCGATGTTGATTCCCACCCCTCGTCCCCCACTCATACCTTTGCAAAAGCTGCAGAACAGAGCTATCATTTTCTGCTGCTTTCTTAGCTGCAGAAGCAGCTTTTAAAAATAAAGTTTTGGCCAAGCTCTATCCAAAGCGCCACCTGAATGATCCCAGTGGCACTAGTTCCTGCCTCTGCCTGAATTTGTTTTAATGGCTGCAATGAATGATTATGAAATCAAATAAATCATCATTGAGTAAAAGTGGCAGGCAAAGTTGTTCCTTGCCCACAAAACTTAGTACAAGTTATTTGCAAATCAGCAAAGCGCTTGAAATACGTTTTGATAATTTGGTCTGGGGAACTTTAGACTTACCTGTATAGCTATATACTATACTATATACTATAGCTATATACTTTAAGGTTAGATAGAATTCTCTCCCTATATCATGTCCCATTTTCTCTTGTTCTTTCAAATGAGCAGGAGCACTACCATGTTGCATCTTAGGAGGATACGGAAAGAAAGTAAGAAGGCCAGGAGCAAAGAGAGGAGAGTGCAATCCTGCTGAAGGTAATCAGATTGGTTCACAGTTTCTGTAACCAATTTTTGTGACAAATTATGGGAAGAAACTCTTCTAACACAGCTGGTAAGAGGAAGGAAAGCGAGTGAAGCAAAAGTACAGGACCAGTTGGAACGGGTCCAGCGGAGGGTCACAAAGAGATCAGAGGGCTGGAGCGCCCCTCCCACGAAGACAGGCTGAGAGAGTTGGAGTTGTTTAGCCTGGAGAAGAGAAGGCTCCGGAGAGACCTTATAGCAGCCTTCCAGTAGGCCCCCTTCAGGTACAGGAGAGAGGGAGAGGGACTCTTTATCAGGGAGTGGAGTGATAGGACAGTTTTAAACTGGAAGAGGGCACATTTAGATTAGATATTAGGAAGAAATTTTTCACTATGAGGGTGGTGAGACACTGGCCCAGGTTGCCCAGAGAAGTTGTGGATGCCCCATCCCTGGAAGTGTTCAAGGCCAGGCTGCAGCAAGGAGCTCCAGCTGTTCAAGGAGCAACCTGGTCTAGTGGGAGGTGTCCCTGCCCAGAGTAGGGGGTTGGAACTTGATGATCTTCAAAGCCCTTTCCAACCCAAACCATGCTATGAAGGGGAATATATCTATATCAACATCTATTATAAAGTGATCTACCCATTTTTTTGTAGCCAAGAAGTGAGGGTTTTTTACCAGAATCAATCTTATTAAAACATCATAAAATTTCAGTTTTCAGATCTTAATTTTTAAAATACATTTTTGTGAAGAAACTGTTAAGCATACTAACCACAGCACAGATAATACCTGCTTCAAAGTTATCTTTCTTTTACTTCCCAGTAAATCAAGATGAAAAAGAAAGTAAGATTTATCTGACTCACTTAATACATTGTGAAGAACAGGGTATTTTTTTCCTGTTGCCTTCTTCTGGAACATCAATCTAATAAGACAAGAAAATAAAGGAAACCTTCTATTTCAAGCTTATGGCAACATAAATACAATAAACTTGGAACTGGTTAAAATCATCTATTTTTCCACTAAGCATCACCTCCAGTTATGGCCTCCATGCGATGCTTTACAGTCGCCAGAATGCTATGGTATATGACCACATTAATGTAGATTTCATTTTTATATGCCCGCTTTCTAATTTTTCTTCCTCATGCAAACACAGAGCACTATTTAATGTTTTCTTTTATGAAGCTGGTTTACTGCTTCTACTTCTGGCATCACTCAGAGAATATGGGACTGGATGCTATGACATGTTGTTCCATTTAGCTCCCAACTTTCAATTGGTAATTGCTCTCTATTATTTACTAGTACAATATATCACAATAGACAAAATTATTGTTTACACGTATCCTTTCTGGGCTTTGGTAGCCAGCTGTCCTCCAAACAAAAACACATCTCACAAATCTCACTGGAATTGGAGAAACAGAATTTAGAAAATCAATACACAGTTATATTAAACAGACAGCATTCAAATCTTTTATCATAACAGGATTTCAATTGTATTTTTTGTGTGACGTGAAGAACGATCTGTCAGATGTATCAGACTACAAGCCCAGAGACCCTGGTGAGGAGCTTTGGGTTACAGCTCTCTATCACGTGAGCGAGTTCCCATAAAAATCAACAAGAATGTTTCATTAGCTTATGTGAAGGACTGGAGAATATCATGCTGCCTTTAAGGAGAAATAATCTTAGCAGTGCTCTTGCCAGAGGAGTGGTATCTGTGGTGTTATGAAGGTTCTATGGGAACCTTCAGAAGGTTCCCATAGTATTGTTAGGTGTCCAGACATCAAGCTACTATCCTGCTCAATACTGTAAAAAACACCCTAGCATATTGTATAGATACCTTGTATCAAGATCAAATTTGACATGAATGAACAGGAGAAATCACTCAGTGTATTAGCCTCATCTATTGCACCCTTTTCCTGGTGGGTTTTTGGTTTGGTTTGGTGTTTTTTTAATTTTGCTGAAACAAAAGATTTTTGCACTCACAAGGCTAACCACCTTTTACAACTAACAGAAACTTGAAAAGCATCTTCCCTAGCTCTTATGAAGTTGTACCTGTCTGTATCAATGCTGAATTTGATCCCAAATATTCATTCCACAGCCTTCAACATAAAATCTTTTCTCTATTAGCCATCAGTAGCAACAAGAATTTTTAGATTAATTTTTTGGTCTGCATAGAAGCAGCTAATCAATTTTGCTAACAAATCTTACTCAGGAAAGCGAGTCAAGCATGGTTCCAGTACTACTAACACTGAGTCTAGTTTTTATTCATCAGCACTTCCCAAATCTTAATTTTTCTTTTTCCAGCAATGCTATTACAATCTAAACAGACACCCTATGTAAACACACTGTGATGGTTACCAAATACTTGGTGTTGTCCACGTAGCAGCAGTGCTTATCTCTGCCAGCTGTCCTGGCTAGACACAGACTTACTGTCTTGGTGTATGCCCAAACACCTTCACTGCATCCTGGTGTCAGTTTAGCATTCTTCCGTGTCCATATGGATGGTGTAGACAGCCCAACGGCCATCTCTACTGCTACAAAAGGGACTTAAACCTCAGACTCAGGCTTGCAATAGATTGGACTCAGCTTTTGATGCAGTGTACCATACTGTATCTCCTTTAAAGATGAGGCACTCAATTAATTGCTATTGGGCTCCAAAGCAGCACCTGTCTCTTGCCTGCCGTTTAGTGTCAAGTGTCACATTCAGTAACGGGATTGCTTTAAGCTGCTCATTTGCAACAACGCAATCTCCTTGCACTGTGCCAGCACAACCATTTGTGCAGCCACTTAGCAAGCCACTTAGGCGAATTGATCCAGCTGGAAAAAAATATTCTGGGAAGAAAAAAATGCCATTTTGTTGTGCCCAACTGCTGCTCTGACCTAGGTCACTCCATGGCTATAAAAGTGGTGATTCCAGCAGAGTTCAAGGGAGAAGAACATGAGAGGAGCTGGGGGGTGGGACGGAGGCACAAAACCCAGTCATCTTACTTAGTGTAGATTCTTAGGTGCAGCTGTGAAAAACAATCTGCTCTGTAGACCCTAAGAAACTACCCAGGTTAACAAAGCGAATCTGGTATAGGCCATGATTTTCTCACTTGGCTTCAAATTAACAGCAAAATAATCCCCATAACACAAACTGGTCGTGCCAAAATCAAGCATCTTTCTAATACCACACAATGTGTCTTCTGTGTTGCCAGAGGGAAAAAGAGATTATCTAAATACAGAATGCAGTTAAACACACAGGAGCTATAGTAAAATAGAACCAGAAAACCAAAAAATAGGATCTTATGTATACAAAGCCTACATACAACTACTTTAACAAAGCTGGCGGGAAATATTCCTGTGCAATTCCCACATTTTCCTCTGTACCACTCGGTATCGATTTTCTCCAAAAGACAAACGATATCTCCAGAATGAAGGTCCAAGTCATCTGCATGCTCTGTAAGACACCATCATTTCAGTTAATGGTAGTTGTCACACTCACTGATTTTCTCTAAGTAAACCCTTCATAATGTAAGTACCACAGACAAAAGCAGAATGAGTTTTCAAGAAGTTTTAATTATTTAACTTTGATTTAACTTGATAAACCAGTTAGCTTTAACTAAAAGACTGGCCCAACTATAGCTAAACCCATGGATTTGAACAATTCTACATGCACACCTTGTAGGCTGAGCTTCCTCATAATTTTAAAGCTCTAATTCCAAAGAAAAATCCCTTCCAATACCGTGATTCTGTGATTAGGTGTGATTTGAAAGTCTTGGAGTAAAACAAGCTTCCAGAATATTCACATTTACTTACCTGCAGGAAAATCATGCAGGACTACAGCATGAGGCACACTTATGTCAGAACCTTTTGGAGGGTGGTTTGAATCCTGACAACAACAAATAAATTCAAACAGTTTATAAATCATGGAAGGTGCTAAGCTTCTCTGTCATGTACTCTGAAAGTAGTTTTCTGAGTTTGGGCACCACGTTGTTCCGGTATCAGAGAATCACCTTTGGGGGCAACAGTTAAGTATCAGTAACAGAGCTATGGGTCTGAATTCTGTATGCCTTTTGCCAGTGCAAACCAGAATGCATTTCCCCAAAAGCCAGTAAAAGGAAGAGAAGGCATATAACTTTTCCCAGTATAGGCAAAGCTACACCTGTGGGTCAGAAATCTGGAGCGATAACAGCAATCCTCATTGCAAGAGTTGTGGCCAAATTTTGCACTGTTGCTCGGTGCTGTGAGCTGCCAGTTACTTCCTTGCTCAGAGAGAACACCCCAATCTAATTCTCCCCAGCACACACAGCAGGAGCAGCGCATCTGCCAACTGCCAAGCATTACAGAGGGGCGAGCGAGCCACTAGGCCTTTGCTTACAGGAAAATAACGCTATGGGGAAATGACAATTTTGTTGTGGGATCTTTATAAAGAGAAACTATATTCAAATTGCTAAGCTTTCCTCTCTATCCCACCCACCAGGAATTTTTAGACTGTACTGATGACAATCACTCTGCGTGAAATCCATTCAAAGTAATTCATTGCATACAAAAAACCCAACCAAAAAAGCCCAACATGGACAAAGATAAGGCCAGAATAATATGAATTACAACAACAGATAACAATAGATTGCATAGAAATCTATTTCAGCCATGTAGGTTTCTGATAATAATCAAAAAGGCTGCTCATAGCTATAATTTATACTAGCTCTTTAATATTTATACAATCATGCCCTAAAAACAGGTTAGGTCTGCAGAAGCAGAGAGAGGAAAATACTTTGAAGTCCGTATGTCAAAGCCAATTCACTGATCTATCACATACAACACTTCATAAAATTACTCATTTATCTTTTCCTCACTTTTCAGATACTCAGCCAAGGGAGTGATTATCTGCCTATGAGACAGAGGAACTTCAGCAGTTTCCTCTCCCTTCTGGCACTGCAAGTAATTACTGTTGCTCTGCTCCATAAACAGAATGTCCCTGTGCTATAAGGCAAATCACCGTTATTGGGTTTTGTTTTGGCGGTTGTTTTGTTTTTATTAAAGAAACATAAGGACTTAATACACCACTATTACGTTTCTCAGTGTAACCTTTAAAGCCCAAAGCACTTGATACTTTAATGCAACAGGAGTCTTGCTCACTAAATATTTATCAGCAGAACAAAATGCCTTACCTTACAGGACAGTTCTCCAGGGTTCCTGGGAAGACAATCTTCCTTGGCAGCTCCGTGAGGCACAGGTTGCTTGAACAGAAATAGGAATGGAAGAATTTGTTTCACTTCTAAGCATCTGAATTCCCACTGCAGGTTAAAATGGTCAGACGAAGGAGCTACTCAAACCACCTACTACAGGTAGCTGATTTAGGAGTCCACTAGAATAGGACAAGATCCTTCGGAAGGCATTCAGAACAGGAGTGCTGGTGATGTGATCTGCCACTTTAAGAAACCCAGGTGTTGTCATCTACTTTAAAAGTGTCTTAGCCCCCTAACCGGTATCGTACCATAGGTACGTGATTGCTCAGCAACGCATAGACTCAGAAATATATTAATTTGTCATGGAGGTCACTGGAAAAACAACCTGGCAGGAAAATTTCATTGACAGTAACACCTGATGGCAGAAAATTACTAGTGATCTGCTACTGAAAAACAAGCTTATTTTACAAAACACATCACAAGTTTCTTGTGTAAACAGGTGTGGCTACATCAGAGAAGCAGCAATACACTTCCCTTGTCTCAAAGCTACTCCTGCTATAAACTTAGATACATCCTTCTCTTTATTGCTGCTCTGCTCCACCAAGGATCTAAATGCAATAGTGAAGATCAAAAAGAAGGCAACAAAGCTTCCACTTCACACTGAATGTTGATGTTGTGTCTGCTATTGTTGTGTGAGTGCTTTTTTTTGACAACAGCACTGGCTCCAGCAGTCACCAGCTCTGATGGCTGACCAGTTTCAAGTATCCGGGGAAAGACTCTCCCTTTTTTATCTGTAATGTTGGTCCATTTATATTGAATAATCCCTAACAACACATGCAATACCAAAAAGAAACATTTTATTATGAAGAGGGATGGCATCAGAAGGATGAATGTGTAGGGAAAGTGATGTTACATGCTTTGCAGGCTTGATTAAGCAAGGTAAACTACTTTTTAAGTAGTTTTTTTTACGCATTTTGACATATACAGGGAAACCCAGTATACAAATGTAATTATTTAGCATAATTTTACATGCTGTAATAGAATTCAGAACTGGTGACTGTAAAATGAACTCCCCAAACCCAAAAGCTATACATTTTATATATATAAATTACATATATACACAAAAATATACATACATCTATACTTTGCATGTATATATTGCTTTCTCCCATATTACATTACAGTACTTATCACTATTTATCTATTAGTATTTTCCAATGAAGGTTATGCCAATTGATGCACTTTGAAAGCCGCATCATAGTAATCTACCTTACTGCCTTTTTCTCTACTATTTTAACCAGCACTGTTTTATAAACATTCTCAGATATTCTATGTCAACACTCACCATGTACTTATTGTAGAGAGGATGACCTGGTTTAGGTCTTGGAGGCAATGCTGGATCTGGACTTTTGAAGACTTGACTTTTTGATCTCTTGGGTCCCAGTCTAAATTTGCTGGGTTTTTTATCAAGAGCAATGTTAGAAGTCGATCGTGAAAGAGCATCCTTCTGGAAGGAGGTCTTGGATGCAGAGAGTTTTGGTGGAGGTGGCCTTCCAGGAGCACCTTTAGGTGGAGGAGGGCGAGCAGGTACAATTTTTCCATCCACAGGCCTAAAAATTGGGCAAACCACCAGAGAAATACACATATTAATAAGCCCGTAGCCTCATCCTCCACCACAGCCTTAGCTACAGAGTATGTAATAAGGAAACGTGACTCATGATGACCAGGGCTGTAATGTGTGTAGTATCACAAGCTCTCTGAGAATACATAAACTCTTCAGACACTGGGACTGGGTCATCAAGTCCTTAGACAGATCCTTTAACTACACATTTCCCAGTCTGCTCACCGCTTTTGCTTATCAACAGCCTGCCAGCTTTCTCAGGGGCCTGCTGCATAAGCAGGATTTCTTTCAGCAATCCACCTTTAGAAAGAGCTTTGTCTGAAGCTGCCTCAGGACAGAGTGCTTTCAGTGGAGAGCTTTAGTGAAAGCCCTAGATGTAGCTGGTCTTCAGGAATCAGCCTAGCTCATTCCCTGAAGTGACTTTTGGGCCTCTGCTGAAACTCAGGATACCACTTTGCACAATGGCATCAATAGTAAAATTTGCCATTATTATGCAACAGATGTCTACTGCAGAAATAAAGCACCAGTGGAAAATACTCGAGTTTTCTGACAATGCTGGAGGCACCACACTCTCATTAGTGTACCAGTAGTTTAGAAACGAACACCGGAGATGAGTGACAGTGGTAATTTAAAAAAACAAACAAACAAAAACACACCCTAAAAAAAAACCCTTACTAAGCATTGGTAAAAAAAGATGCCTATATGGTACAAATGACCCATGATTTTTAGAATCAAAGACTGTGGCCAAATCCATAATTTGTTGATTAATAATCACCACTACTATAACCCAAGCATTATGTATATAAAACTTTGGCTTCCTATTATTAAGAACCCTGTCACTACTACTATTCCAAATCCACAATTGTTCAATTGTTATTGGGAAATCTTCAGCCAGTTACTGCAAGTTTCTGCTACAATTGTCTCTCAAGGGTCTTTAAAAATTAACCACAACAAATGTGCATTGGTGGATCTTTGCTGTATCTTTCTGACATATTTTGTGAGTGTCATCCACTACTTGAGAAAATATTAGTGCTCTACTAACATTCCTAAAAGAGTTATCTCTTACTATTTGAGTACAGATTACTTTTAAATTTAAAAGAATACCTCCATTTCTGTTCAACTTCCACCTCTCCCCTTTCTTGGCCTCATCCTAAACTAAGCATTTTTAATACTGAAAAAGGGGGAAAGACTGCATTAAATCTGGAAACAAACCAACCCATAAGTTTGTACAGCAACTCAACTAAACAAGAAAACCCTAACAAACAAATCAGAGAATTATTACAGCTTACTTAAAAACACAAGAAATTAAAAAATCCATTTCAGCAGAAGAATGAAAGGACAAAAAGCTGGGAGAATTAGGAATGCTGTTATGCTAAACAGAACAGGGGCAAGTAACAAGCCCATAAGGGGCAATAATGAGGTGTTTCCTTGTGGGTAAAGCCACATTCTTTCCTGTTAATAAATACTTATTATTATTGGTAGACTAAGTTTAATAACTGAAAGATTCTCATGTCCTGACACAACAGAGCCAACTTTTTGTCTTTAAACCCACAGATTTAGAGTGCAGGTACTGTGACAGCCACAGCAGGTTATCTAGCCAATGCTTAATCTCTCTCAGTTTGTCTCTGGCATTTAGTGGACCTGAACTTCAGGCTGGTCCAGCTATTTTAGCTTCTGCAGACTTTCTTTATTGTTGGCTCAAAAGAATAAAAACCCCAATGCTATCACTGATTCTGCACCTTCACAGGCATGTTAGGTCTGAAGTGAACTGCATAAAGTAGCCAGTGCTTCTGGTAAGGTGCCAGGTCAGCATTTGCCCTTTTCAAGGGGGCAGTATCTGCCACCTCCATTCATTCACCACTCAAACCCAGCCACAAGTGCAAGTGCTGTTGATCAAAAGGTCAGCAACATGCAGGAGGGGATGTTCTACACTCAGCTGTGGGTGGAAAGGTTAAAGATGCAGAAAGGAATGACTGTCAGCAGCCACTGTACATTAGCTGAGGAGTCAAACAGCTGTTGTCCTATAATCTCCCTGCTCATACCAATAACGTACAAACAAGTATTAATCAGCTACCAACTTGGTCCTGCCTATTTATTAGTGAGCATTCTACCTACCCGAGCCTACTGAGTTAGGGGTAGAGTTGGTAGTGTCTATACTGAGACTAATTAGGCAAACTAATTCAGAAACACCACCTTTAAATGACATTCTTCATAAATGAAGAAGTGCACTTACCTTGGGGGTAGTACAGCTGGTTCTAGCCGAGACACTCCACGCTGTTCTGAATGATCCAACTCCTACAAAGAGTCAAAAGAAAAAAAAAGCCATTTATTTAAGCCTAAGAAACAAAAATTATCTTGTTTAAATGACACATTTCTAACATCAAATTATATCCTACAGACAGGAATAGCAATAGTTTCTGGAGATCTGGGAATAAAGTAATAAATATTGTGGTGTGTTCTAGCATTTTAAAGTCTTGCTGGACACAGAGGGAGAGGTAAATAACCCGGTTGGCTACCTGAATTACAGCTAAAATTGTGCATTAGATATGACCCAGCCCCCTTTCCTTACTACATGGGAGTCAGCGCTTAAAAGCCAAATTCAGGAGAGCGACACAAATGTACAATTTCAGTGCCTGTAGGATCCCAGCTGCCACAGTTACATAACAATTTCAGTTTAATGTTGACAGATGAAACACTTTGAACAGGCTTAAATCATAAAGCATGACATTGATGCAGCTTGCACAGGACAGCATCTCTTGGAAGTAATGTTAGCTCTTGTTAAAGAAGGTATCTACATGTTTCCTAGAGATCTAACAGAAAAACCCTGGTGAATCTTGTTTTGTCAGGTTAAGGCATCACTCCTCCCTGCTGCCCATCCTGACCCTGACAAAAATTACTACCCTGTAGCAGAGGGGAACATGTGCCATGTCTGAAGGGCTTGGATCACAGTAATGGCTTAACAAGTTACCATCTTCTCTGCCTCCTGCTGTTCATTCTCATCCCAGTGCCAGAGAGTATGGCCACCTCCGCCAAACAAGCACAGCTGCTTGTGGAACACCATGGTAAATCAGAGTCCTGAATCTGGGTTCAAAAGTATCCTTTTTGAACTGGTAATTTTAAATAGGTCTGATCAGTCTTGTATACTTAGAGATACATGTGCTTGAAGCTGACAAACAATTTATGTGATATTTCCCACCTAGAAAATACCTAGGTATAGTTTGTGACAAATTTTTGAACCCTGATTAAGTCCCCTGATGAATACTCATGATTAAATGATCCTCATTAGAAAGAAAACAACCTGCTGCTTTCAGATGGGGATGTTATCGTCATACCAAAAATTTTCCTTTTGTGTGTGAAAAGGAAGAAATCTGTGCCAACTGCTGCTTACAGTCAACATTTTTTACCATTGCTGGTTAATCACTTCCACTGACAAGCAATTCTAGTTTTAGAAGCACAGAAGATAATATTTAAATGTCTCAGTAGATTTGATGCAGTCTTTTTCTTAAAAAAAATGCTCTGAAGCTTACTTACACATGCCTGTCACAATAACCTGAATGACATTGTAGAAGTTTTGGGGATGCACTGTATAAAATTTTATTTAAAGTCTTATATGGAAATTATTTTTTCCAGCATTATCCGGAAAAGGTGACACCTCTATGAATAGCCTCTTCAATCATAACACTTAAAAAATTCTTTATCCTATTAGCAGAGGTAGACACAAAGTCATTGGCTGGCAGCTCCCATCCAGTGAGGGCTTTTGATTTGATTTGAACTTTTTACTGCCTTTCTCTGCCATTCTTGCCTTCATAGCACTAAATATCTGGAAATTCTACTGTCGTTTTCTAGTTTATTTTAATTCCCTTTTGTAAATCTGTGTCAAAAGGCATATAGGACACACAGCTACAATGTCTTCCCTTAGTATTTGCTCAGGAGTGAGGAGCAGAGCCTTACTTTCCAAAACAGATGGCTCTAACAGCACCAGTAGGAAAAAGTTAGAAGGAAAGAGCTGAAGAAAGCAAGCTTCATTCATTCATCTACAGAAGTTTCCTTTGCCTGGTAGTTAGCACAGACATGAAGAGGTACTGTGTGTATGAAGGTAAACAAGTACATTTCTAAAGGACTTCAACAATATTTCACCATGTTTCACTTGTTGGACTTTGAACCACTTTGCAGTGCTTTTGAAACAGATTGTAGAATATCCTGATTCCAGCTGCTAAATACAGAAAATGTGATCAAAGGTTAGTAAAATCAACAAAGTGCTTTTCAGAACTGACAGCAGTCTAAATTACCTAATTAAATTAGAGGGCGCAATTAAAAGAAAAAAGCCTTATATTTTTTGAGTAGTCCTTTTCATCCTTTGGTTCTTCAAATAACTGACTTTACAAATGTTTAAGAGTCACAAGAGATCTGTCAACCAAAGCAGCCAAAGTTTTAATACAGGAAAACAGTTCTAACTTACCACTTTTTTTACTAGGTCAGTATTGTTGGATTTTCCCACTGTGGTATCAGAGGTGTTCCCAATAGGCTTTTCAGCAGGAAGTGGTGGAGGGCTATGTGGGATTTCATTTAAAGCTATGAAAAAACAAAAGTTCCCATATAAGAGTCTAATTAATAGCTTCTTTACATAGAGCAACAGTAGATAAGGGAATCCACCTTTGTTTGGGGCATTTTTTGTGTGAATGCAACTTCTTTCCTCAAACCCAGAGCAGCCAATGGGCAGGACCACTTAAAGACCAGTGAAGAGAAAAGGGATGAGAAGGGGAGAGGGATGTGAAGGGAGTATTGTAACTCTGAGGTTGACTTTTAAGAATACTACCCACCCTGCATAATGGATTTTCACTTTACTCTCAGGACACCAGCAAGTTATTCTAGGGTTTCAGAGTTTCAGCTGCAATACTTGTTGATATAATATTGGACGAGTAGAAGAGTTTCTACCCCTGGGAATGCCAGACTCATTACTGGATACCCTGAAACACCATCACCATCTCTCAGCCACATTTCTAAACTGGCTTACTTTTTTCAGCTGTCGGCTCCTGGAATATCCTTCAGGCTGGAAAACAGCTGAGGGTTATTTCAAGTAACCCTGAAAGATCAGGAGACTTGGATGGAAGAATCTCCAGAAAGGTAAAGGCAAGAGAAGAAACCATTGCCTGCTACAAAATTCAGGGTGACAGAAAGAAAACAGAGATGGAAGCTCCATGGGTAGTCTTTAAGAAGCTAAGCAAATTTAGGACACGGAAGAGGAAACAGTACAGCTTTTACTAGGGAAAAGTGATGATTTCCTCAGTCTCAATAAAGAACACAAAAACCTGCTAATTATATGACACTTGCTTTCAATGTCTCTGCCGCTGACACCTGGGAAGCACTTGGACAGGTTCTGCCAGCATATTTACCAATCATTTTGCCTTTATATATTGGAACCTTGCCATCTATTTTACAATGCATTTCTATATATGAAGAAAATTCTTTTCATACAAAGAACTTCAGACGCTTAAGATCTTCTGACTTCCAGACAGTCTTGGAGTTATGTAAAAATACATGTAGACTGCCTGGACATTTATAGACTGATGATAAAAAAGAGGAGAGATTCTATCCAAATGAAAACTTTCAATTGCTCATTTCATTGCAAGTCCTCTCAACAAAGCAACAACACATAAGAAGGAAAAGTGTTGTTTGTTTTTAACACCCCACCACTGGTGTGATGTTTAAAAATGATCAATTCAAGGACAAATCCCTTACTCTTAGGAGCAGATCACAGGTACCATGTATCAGCAGAGACCAAGCACGGCAAAAAAAAGTTAGTGAAATTCATCACTCTTCTAAACTAGTATGACGGATGAAAAGTAAAACCAATACTTGACAGTCATTGCAAAAGAAATATTCTCTGATTAATAATAATTAATATAAATCTTACTGACTTATAAAAATCACAAGATATTTATTTATTCATACCAGTTCAAATCTTGATCTATATACACAGATGACCCAATTTCCTTGTCTTTACTCTTTTTAAGACCAAAATTAAAAGAAATAAAGGAAGAAAAAAAATCAACCCAAGAACTAGAAGGCAGGTGTTATTTGCAATGTTTTCTAAGTGTAATAACTGAAGTGGAAGTGTAATGCTTCCTTTCTAATCACATCTCTGCAAAAATGCTAATATAAATGAGTGCTTTACTGGACTTCAAATTCTTAAGCGTCCAGCTCTGTCCCCTTTTTGGTAGTGGTGTGGGTTATTTTTTGTTCTGTTGGGGTTTTTCTTTTTGATTTGGGCTGATTCCTTACAAAATTAATCTCCCTTCCTACCCACAATGGTGAAATACCCCTTCTACTGTGATTATGTGGCTGTCTTACAAGGTAAATCTTACTATATCCATGTTATACCTTGTCCCAGTTATACTTTTCTCATTTTTTAACTTTTAACAGCATACATTTCTGCAGCAGCTGAACAAAAGGCTACTCTACTTTCTTGGAACCTGCTTCTGTTCCTCCACATCCCATTAATCTTCCAGCCACAGCCTCCCCTAAAGCAGTCCTTCACACCCCTCTGACAATTGTAGCCAAGTACGGTATGGCCGACAGTCTCCTGTGGAAAGTTCAATTACCACTAGAGAGCAGCAAGGGACCAGTTATCTACAAGTTCAAAACAGAATCTAGCTCAGGGAAAAAAACACACGGAAAAAAATACTCCAAACCATTGTCAGCAGTTTTTGGGTTTTGTTTGCTTTTTTTAATGGAAATTACAATTCTCTTTGTGGAGAAGAATTAATCTCTTGTGTTCTTGACAATAGTTTGCAATCACATTCTTCTAACTGAAGAAAACTTTTATCTATGATCAGGTATTAATAGAAAGAGTTTTCCTCATAGCCCTATCTTGAGTCTTTCCTGCATTTTTAACAATTTCCACTGCATTTCTCACATCTGCAGAGAAAAAGAAAACCTAGTATTTTAGCACTAGGAGGGGGGAAAGGGAAGAAGAGAACTTCAGAAATAATGAGAGAAAAGCCACCTGGACATCTAGTTACATGTTGGCTCTACACCTACTCAGTGTAAAAACCATGATTTTGAAATATGAGTTTTAAGAACTATCTTATGACATTTCTCCCTAGTCTGTAAGGATACAACATAAAGCTAAACAGAAGCAAGTATGTACTCCAGCATACAAAGATCAACACAAAGACCTTTTGGCTCTCTGCTGAATTTCCACTCTGTCAGTGTCATTTGTAAAGCTGCAAAGGACCAGAGGTGGAAGGTAATAGGAATACAGTCTCTATCAGAAAACTTAGTCAAGGCCTTGACACAAGATTGCACACATCAAGTTTTTGCATTCAAGTTCTCGCATGCCTTTTTTATTCCCTCGACTTGCTACCAAAATACTATTATTTAAATGGCTACAGAATTCAAATCTAACATGGGCCAAGGGAACTTCTGATGTAAGCTGTGAAAACTATGCTTACATCAAGCTGTGCTTGAGTCAAGTTTAAGGCATTAATGTTTGAAGTTTATTCAATAAGACCAAGTGCCGGGTCCTGCACTTGGGTCACAACAACCCCATGCAGTGCTACAGGCTTGGGGAAGAGTGGCTGAAGAGTTGTCTGGCAGAAAAGGACCTGGGGATGTTGGTCAACAGCCAGTTGAACATGAGCCAGCAGTGTGCCCAGGTGGCCAAGAAGGCCAACAGCATCCTGGCCTGTATCAAGAACAGCATGGTGGGTAGGACTCAGGAGGTGATCATCCCCCTCTACTCAGTACTGGAGAGGCCCCATCCCTGGAGGTATTTAAAAAATGGGTTGGCATACTGCTTAGTGATGGGTCAATTGTTGGGTTTTTTTGTTGGTGGGGTTGTTTTTTCTTAATTACTTTTTTTTTTGTTCCTTTAAGAAGTAGGGGCCCTGCTCCCAAAAATCTCAGAGCTCAGCATTAAAACACCCTCAGCTGATGTCAGAACAGAAGTCAATTTGACCAAAGGTACAGCTCAATGATACGATTTAGCTGACCAAATAAGCTTGCCTGCTCTGAAAGGGTCTCCCCTGCCAGGCTTTAGATCCCCACACTCATACTGTTTCACCTCTGATATGCTCCATACGGTTTGAAGGACATCAAATAGCAGAAGGGAGGGAGCCAGACAAGGTAGCTGGGAGGCAGGGAGAGGGGAACGTGACTCCCAGCTACTTCTCCCTCCCACCACTGCCCTTGGGTTGGCTACTCTGTCTTGTCAAACTGTATTCAGATTACAAGGGATTCCTTTGACAGCTAATATAGCAAGTAAACAGCAATTCAATGAGTAAATAAGTCCTAGTGAAAATGATTTTCTGACAGAGATTTCTCAGACAAATTGGGAGAAGGACTTACTTTTCCCAGGTTTAGCTGGGATTCGGATCACAGTGGGTTTCCGGGCTAAAGCTGGTTGAGCTGTCTGTTCCTTTGCAGGTTCACTTCTAGTGAGGAATTGAAATGGATCTAAAAGGGAAAAAAAATTCCCAACATGTTTAATAGTTATTTGTTGAACACAAATCTCACTGGGTATTGCTTCTATTATTAAGGGCATTTATAATTCACACCCAAGAAAGTCCTAAAAAAAGTAAAATATAAATCAGGATAATGCAAATAGTGTACTCAGCTCTCTGTAGATAATATGTCTTTTTCATACACTCGCATTCATAGTTGACATAACATAAATATGTTCCAGATGTCTTCTGGGATTATATAAGCCACTGAACAAGAGGAACCACATTGCTTGGTAATAGCGACCTGCAATCAGGATGGCTTTAGAGAAACGTTTTCAAAGCAGTTGCTCTAATAAGCAGATATAGCTGCTGCGAACACATTTGCTAAAAACTTTTAATCAATAAAATCTTGCAAAAGCTGAACAGTCAGCATTGCAGCAGATAAAATGCCTAAAGAAACAAAACAAAACAGAGCATTTAAATATTAATGATAACAAAATGTCTTTGCTGTAGAACTACCAATTCCCTGGAACATTCTACATCATTTCACTGATTATAAACATGGTGTCATGGGGGAGACTGGTTCAGACCAAGGACTGGGAGTTGTGCCTGAGCTCTGCCCCTGCCTGTATCACTCATTCCTCTATAAGCCTGTCCAATCATTCCACTGGTAAGACGGGAGCAATGTTTTCTATGCTTCATAAACTTAAGCACTGGGCTCTTATTAATAGGCATGGGAACATATGCGCATGTAGAAGGCAGCTGTAAAAATACTTGTACATAAATAAAATCCAAATCAATGGCTTCTTTCTCAAGTACACCTTTGTGTCAAAGAGCAATACTTCATTTATACCTCTTCTCTGTTGTTAACAACGGCTACCTTCTTCTCTGACATTACCAAAACTTACAGTAAAATGGCAACACTTAACAGTATCGTAAACGTGTAAAGTAGAAACTCGAGAAACACTATGGACAATAAATTCTCCATGCCACATATTCATAGCCCGAACAACTGAGTCTGATCTCCTCTAGTGGCCTTTTTAGATGTGTAGCTGAATGAGATGTTATTTATGGAGTGTCAGAGTCTCAGAGAGGAAGCATGCTGGGCATCTCTTTAAATTCTTCAGGACTGTTTATAAAAAATTATCCTTTCCCAAAACTATGGCCACACTTTCTGACAAAGTTGGAAGCCCTGTATTTGATAAAATTCTATCTTCGAGACTTCAAAAACTTATAAAAAAAAGTTATGTAATATGAAGTCATACTTCTAACAGATAACTTTGGATAGTGTAACACAATGCAGTTCATTAAGATGCTAGAAATCAGTGTCTGGGAATATACATAAGATTTAAGAAAATCCAGAAACACAGTATTTATTTATGATCAACCTCATTACAAATTTTTTAGCATTTTAATTAAAAAAAAAGCCTTGCCACTTTTAGAGAGGGGAAGAAAACCAATAACACCAAGCTCTGCACTTTTTTTTTAAACCAAAAATTTTATCAGAGAGTGAGAAAAATACCAGTCTAATACTGAGCTGCTGAGTTGCAGTATAACGGACTGTCCTCCCGCATGTCACAGTTCTCCCAGCCTCTCCTGCTGCTCCTCCTGGCTGGGCACTTCTGCCTGGGGCCGGCAGCCCCCTCTGCCCTCACCCTCAGCTCTCCCCAGCTCCCACCACCTCCTGCCAGTGTATGCCTGTAGCAACAGTCGGGACAACATGCCACAGGGCCCATCATGCTCACCCCTGCTCAGATGTCCACCTCTCACTAGCCTCCGGCTTAAGGCTGGCTTTGTAGGAGTGCCCATCGTGTGCAAGTGTGCCATGGAGGTTTGTGCCACAGTCTCTCTCAACGCCAAGACACCTATCTACCTGCCCTACAGGTTCCCCAGGGAACTGGCTGGGTACCTTCATGTCACATTTTAATCATGAATCAAAGCACATTAATACCTTCTGTCAGGCTGCTTGTACAACAGTTTCGAGCATGCACTTCAGGTAGAAAGGATCAGGATAGATCAACAATTTGTCTATAGCTATAGGTATACAGGCTATAGGTAAAAATAAGCTCTGCTGCCACTTAGAAGATGGCTTCATCCCATTGTGCCCAAAGACACTGGCACATCCAGAAACTAGGCACAGGCAACCCACAGGGTTTTAGAAGGTAAGGGTAAAACTAACACCTTGTTTAAGTTATGGACTTACACAAGTCAATGAAAGGTTTAGGACCCTTCAGTGAAAGCTGCATCAGCTGCATCAGAGCACAGATTTTTCTGGAGGACTTGAAAACACAGACCATAAGAGGGGTGCAAGCATTCTGGCAGTGTGGTCATTGCAAGAAACAAAAACCCACTCTCAGAGCAAACCTGCAGCTAAAATTTTCTTTTATTCTGTTATACCTATTTCTGCTAGCTACACTGCTAACATTTGAATTGCATTAAAAAAAGATTGGCCTGATCTTTATTCTCATGCTAGTGTTCAGAGTGACTTTAGTGCAGCTGAAAAAAAAGAAAACCAACAGCATTAATCTTTCTTCTCTCTTTCACCTATCTGGCAGCTCTTCGCCAGACTTGAAGAGTGGCCCTGGTGAGGCAGTAGGGCAGCAGGGCCTCAAAGCTCTGCTGTCTCACTGGGAAGCTGGAGACACAGGGCAAGCAGAGGAAAAGTGAGCAGGGCACCTTCACAGGCTCCTTGATAAAGCAGGACCATAGGGAATGTGCTGGCACAGGGAGTACCTGCCAAGGTAAGGTTCTGCAGAGGTTTAAGGAAGTTCTACACGAACAAGGAAACAATTTTCCAACACCTCCATCTTCCAAAAATATAGACTCTGTTAGAACAAGTGGTTGTTCTAAACACCCAGAATAATCAAAGATCTGTATTCTTGTAAATTTATGGGAGATTTAAAATTGTACAATATTACTGTTTGTCAGCTGTTAATGATTGCTATGCATAGAAATGGTTTTCTAAACCGTTCAACAATTGGCGGAGGTCTCTAAATCAATAAACCTGAGAGGTAATTTTTAAGTCTGAGAGAAGTAATTTTTAAGGCTGAGAAAACCATTCGATGAACATTAGTTTTCCACTCATTATCTTATGTTCAATTACACTGTTGTCACCTCATAATTAGTCTAAAAGTCATTACCTTGTGTGTGTTATTCCATTCTCCCATGTTGGGTTTGCAGCAGAAATTGACTGAGTGAACAACTGTGCTGCTTTGTGCAACGGGACTGACAACATATCAAATTTTTGTGGTGTTTAACAACAATTGGGCATCATTTGAGCATAATTTATGGAGGTGTGAAAACAGAATTGTTAATAAACTCATTTAAGGCTTCTCAGCTCAAGGAAATTAATCTGCAAGGCACTTTTCATAACACATATGAATAGACTTTTATCGATTTTATTATTATTAAACTTCTACAATGATAATTAAAGCCTACATCTTCCTCAGTCTCACTTTTCTACAGCTTCTGTTTTGAAAGTTTTTATGACAACATATTAGTGTGCTTGTTGACAGAAAAGACAAATGAAATCTGTGTATACAAATGCACGGTATAACATCTCTTTCTTTTACCAGTTTAGGAGAGACAGCTTTTTTACACCCACTCTCATTTACCATCCTTGTTTAAAATAAAAAATTAGGTTACAGAACAAACACTAGGTTCTACCCATGTGAGTGGGACAGAGGGATATCTTCCTGAAATATTTATTTGAAGTGTTTAAGGAAGTGGTAGTAAGAAGGTAACGGATACCTGAGCAGCAAAAAGGGAAATCTTGAAACAAATTAGATGTGGAAAGCTAAAAGCACAGAATAATAGTATCTGCTGTGAAGATGCTCAGTCCTGAAAGAACTGCTCTCAGTACACACAAGAGCAACATAGTACAAGAGGTTTTGTGACATTACAGTGCTTGCCACTACAGAAGTACACAACTGTGTCTACTTTCAATGTTTAATTAAAAAAACTAAATCAGCTCTTAAAGACAAGGCTCACACATTTTCTTCACAAAAACCAGTATTGTTATAAGGATCTTCCAGGAACAGAGAACTGAGCCAAACCTAATCAACAAATGGTTTTATTAAAATCTAGCCCCATGAAACCACTGTGTTTTGTAGAACCATACCTAACTTATGCTTGGGGGAAGACTTTCAACAACAGGACCCTTCTAGTAATATAGCTGAAGATTGAATGGAAGCCTGACAGATAACATCCCAAAGAGGACTGGGGTCCATGCTCAAGAAACACTGTGAAATGCTGCAACTAAAAGTCTAACACTCACTCAAACGTTCTAAAAAAAAAGAGAGTGAGAGCTATTAAATAGGTACATTAGATGGCTATCCTGCCTAAATTCCAGCATCAATGATTTTCCTAATCTTAGTTTTCCACAGTATTTTTCATCACTGAAATTAATAGTTCATTGCTCTTAGAAATGGTCTTTCTGACCCAGAGAAAAAAAAAATATGGACCACACCACCTTTCCTCTCCCAAAATACACAGTTTGCAGCTACCTCTGGCATGGAAAATTGCCATGATCTGGTCACAACCATCTTTTAATAGACTGGGAAATTCAAGAAGGAAAAAAAAAAAAAAAAAGAGAGTGAGAGAATTGGATGGAGGCTCTTTTAGGATGTAACCTGTGCATAGCCTGAAAGTAAGCTCAGGTGAAGCTCAGGCTTCTCGGTATTCTCCTACCACTGGGAGGGCAGATCAAATCAGTCAAATAAAAAGAATACAGTATTCAGGAGCAGACCTAGTGTGGGGCTTCAGACTTAAAATTGGAGCAGAGCCAAGTAAATCTGCTATCATAATGTTCTAGGATTTCTTTATCCCCAGTTCACACAAAAGTTTTTCATGACCAGCCCAGTTATTTCAGTAGAGACTATGAATCGACAGTGTGGTCTTGATTCATTCAAAGATTTCTAGTTCATCAGGTCAAGGGAATTTGCTTTACCCGATATGGGTCATTTAGTCACAAAGGTACTTGACCAGGCTGGTAAAAATCTCTTATATGTAAGAACCTTTACATTTAAGTAGCTTTTCCAATGTAGTTGCCAAAGCATTTGCTTTATTTTTTCACCTGCTTATGCTGTTTTATTAAAAACACCAGAGCAAGCAGACAGTAATTTCAGAAATTTTTACCTTGAGGGTTACCTGTCTTCCCAGAAACATTATATCCAGATGCCAAAATAGACATTTCAAACTTCTCACACATTAGCAAGATTTTTTTAAAAAGAGTTGTGCAAAGACTTCAGGACAGCAAGAATTTACCCACAAACATTTATTGCTACTCGGAGCAGAGAAAATGTAGTGAACTACTTGCATGGGTTTCAGGCATTGCTGCCTGTTCATTGCTGCCATCTGACAGATCACGACAAAAAAAATCAAGGCAACTCGAGGCCACTGATCACTATTTTTGAGGAACGAGACCAATCCAAGGAATGAATGATGTGTGCAGAATACATGTGAAGTTTGCAGACAGAGCCTAGCCATTAGTATGACAGAAGTGCACAAAGTCAAAGAATTATGTAGAGTTTGATATTCTCGCAAAGTACAGGAAAATAAAATTGCTGAGAGAGGCAACAGCAGATCCAACCTAAATGTACTTGTTGAAACTGCAAGATGTCCCTAACTGAGCAATGAAATATCTTAGCCGTACTGTTAGAAAGTCAGGGAGCTGATAAAATAAAATCTACTACTAGAATAGCAGTATTTCTTGGACTATTTTAACACTTAATGGCAATATAAGCATTTATGGGGTGGAAAACTACAGTGCTACATTGTACTCAGTCAGATATAAATGGACCTTCTCCAAGCTTTCAGCACCTCTCTCTCAAACTGCAGGAATGCCCACACTTCCTACGTGTGTGTATCTAAAATCACAACTGTTTGGTTCATTGCTAAATTGTCCACACTAGTAAAGATGATAGTAATTATACCACCTTTGGCACAAAAGGACTGCTTATACCAGCATGAGCTATTATGTTTGGAAGCTATTCCTGTATCATTAATCTATTTTACTACTTGTAGTAATACTAGGATAGTTCGGATTGCAAGAGCCTTCAAGGAGGCCTCTAATCCTACCTCCTGCCCAGAAAAGGTCAACCATGAGGTCATGTTGTTAGAAATTGGTTGTACTTCAAAAATTGGATACAGGAGGGTATTGATTCAAATGCCCCAAAACAAGCAAGCTGGAAATCTTCAAAGCAGAGGATTAGTGATAGAAAGCAGGAGCACATACAAAATCTTTTTCATGAAAATGTGAAGGACAAGGGAATTTATAATGTTGTTTAAAATACCTATCTACCCTCTTGCAAGAATCTCACATGCTTTCAGCAAAGGAAAAAAATACTGTTTATTTATAAACACTTCTTTTAACTAAGCACTTTGTTGTTATTTTACAATCTTCCTGATCAAGGGGTATGTGCATTTTAAGTGTGATTAGAAAACAAACAGATCTAATCATCACAGATGACAGTTGTTATTAAGAACATTATTGCATTTGACAACCTAAAGGACTTGTCATCTATTATGTAGCTATGATTTTAAAACCTTGTTGTTTCCTGAAACTAGATATAAGGCCCTCTCCTGTGATAACAGTGGAGTCGCTCCCACGCTCCTTGAAGACTCCAATGTATGTTTACTAAGCAAAGATCTGTGGCGTCTGAAGAGTTAACGGCTGCTTGTTACCACTTCTGCTAGAGATTACCAACCTCGAAAAAGCAACAGGGGACAGCACAGACCCATACCTCCACTACTCCATCCCGCAGTAGCATGTCTTCACGTGAATCTCTTTTTGTCAGGGGTTTAAACCAAATAGCAGATTAAAATGGATGAGACAGCTCACTCTGCTGTGGGGATGATACTTTTGGCAGTAAATAAAAAAGGGGACAGGTAACTTTAAAATAATCACAGCAAGAGTCAGTGGAAGTAACACAGCTGACCTCTAAGAAAAGCTGCATTTTGAAGATATGTCTGGACTAATCTACCAGTTAGAAATATTTTAGTTCTTTTTTTCTTTTCCTTCCCGAGGAAGTAATTAAAAACAAGCAGCTGGGCAATATCCCCACACAGCTGACAAATTTGGAGTTACTCAAGCAGCAGTTTTTCTGAATTGACTACAATATCACACAAATTTCACCATTCAATGACACAAGGAATAAAACATATACATGGATAGCAGATCTGGTTTGGTTGGGGATGTTTTTGCCATACAGGCAGAAATGAACTTTTATACTGCAAATACATAGATAAAACAATTTAGAAATGCCGTAATCATATTACTGGTAGAATTGAATTGATATGAAGAAGATATCAAAAGAGAGAGCTGTCTCCTGCTGGTAACGTATGGCTCTCTCTGAACTACTTTTCAAAGATTTGGTTTACATCGAATTCTCCTGTATCAGGCATATATCAATCAGTGAATTATATGAGAGAGAAGCAAGGGAGAATAACACTCCCCACATAAAAAGGAACAAAAACATTCTAGCAAGATCACTTCCACGTTCTTAGTTTAAATGTGTGCTTTAGATGCACTATTACCTTATTTTCTTTGTCCAAAGCACACATTCTCAGAACATTTAGCAAGCAGGCATGCTACATGCTTTAACCTAGCAACTAATACTAGTTATGGATAGAATCATGGCTCTTCTGAAGCCATGCCGTTTACACTCAATTCAACTTGCACTAGAATTTCATTTCCAAGCCTTTGCAAAAATGGGAAAGCGAGAAGAGAGTCCACCTGACAGATTACTGGAACTTTTAACCTTCAGGAGCTGCACAAATTCCTGTTATCAGCCAAAAGAGAAATGAAAAAATACCCCAGATGATCAAAAATATCACAACTGTCATCAAAGCATTAGCACCTCAAGATTTAGAGTCCCAAACAGATGCTTTCACATTCTAAATGACTGACTTGAACAGAAGTAATTTCATTAGGATACAAATGGCTTTGAACATTATCTCCAGCCTTTGAGTCCAGAATTATGGCACTTAAAACTGGCATCAATTTTGGCTGCTGATGAAAGACACAGTTCCACAGATTTCTCATGCCTGACTTCTCCTTCCTGGCACTTCCACTGGGCCAGCATCAGAGACACAAGTTGGATGCAAGGTTCTGCTGCAGCTCATCTCTCAGTCTCAGAGCTGCTGAGCTTCCAAAGCTCCCTCAGACTTCACTTGGCAGAGCAGACGCTGAAAGCTTTTGAAGAGATCGTGGTACCCAGAGTCTCTATTTGCATCAGAGCGGTTCCCTCCCTCCATATAGGTCAGACAAAGATAAAATTGTTACTGTTTTAATAAGAGCAAGTTTGATCTATTAACAGCTGTGCTGTGGGAGATGCTGTCAAACACTGATGAAACCCATGGGATTGCCTGACATAAACTTGAAAGAAAATAGTCCATCCAGCTTTCATAGTTACACACTGACAGTTAAACTGGTGAAACTACAAACTAGTTTGTTGCCATCACTGCTAAGGTACTGTTACTCTTCGTAATTTTCACCTTTCCATTCATATGACTACTTCAACTTCTGTACCCTCCCCATCAACGGCTGAACACTTCAGCTTCTTCCTTTTGCATTGGTTGTTTGCAACAGCAGTGATTGATCCATCCACTCCCATTTAGTCTAAGTACTAGACGTGTTTGTGCTGTATCAGAGAAAAAATTAAGTTTTGTGAATGTTGTAATCTGTGATGTAATATTGCTCTTTGACAAACAAGCTGTTGGTGGCTTTGTTTCAAACACCACTGCATAAAAGCCTTCTGACTTTTCTAGGGTTGCCATAGCAACAAGCAGAGCACTGTCATTTTGCTAAGTAATGACAATGACAAATATGTAAGAAATGCAGAGGTCTGGGGAACTGGGAGCAAGATTAGAGCTTTTCTTCCTGCCTTTACAAAACATTTTACTGTGGATTCATCTTGCAAATCCTAAACTGTTCCTATGGGAACATGAGAAATAGCTAGCGTTAGTGCTCTGTGTTACCTCATTTTTCAGAAAGCCAGTGTTCTTCTTGTGGATGCTCTGTCAAGACGTAGCATGGCATTAGTGATCAAGAACATAGGACGTGATCTTGAGCTCAGAAATGCCTGCAGAAGTCTGGGATGAATCCTAATTTTACAGTGTAATAAAGTGATAATGCTGTCAGAACTGTCTTTAATAGTTAAGAAAGACTGCAGCAAAGATGCCCTTTTATTAAACAAAATCATGGACAGGTTACGCAAAAAGAAGTCAAGAAACAATTATCTGAATAATTCTTCTGTTAACCATGAGAATGGAAAGTATTTTCTTCTTAATTAAATCAAGAATAACACCTATGACACCAGCCAGAAAGACGAAGGCTGACGTTCTTGCTGCTTCATTGTGAAAGCTGTTTTTCAGGTGATTTTTGTTTGGGATCACTCAACTTCTGATTTAACAGAAGAATTAATGTTATTTAATTTCCCCCCCTTGGGGGAAAGGAAGTCTTTGAGTGTGCATAGCCAAAAACATCATTTTCCTTTTCATACACTTTCAAACTGTAAGTATATTTACTGTGAGGGTGGTGAGACACTGGAACGCATTACCCAGGGAAGTTGTGGATGCGCCATCCCTGGAAGTGTTCAAGGCCAGGCTGGATGGGGCTTTGAACAACCTGGTCTAGTGGGAGGTTCCCATTGCCCATGGCAGGGAGCTTGGAAGCAGATGATCCCTTCCAACTCAAACCATTCTATTATTCAATTCTCTTTTCTTGCCTACTACTTAGACCCATTACATTTTCCCTCCATTTGTTTTATCTATTAATCAAATAAAATGACTGAAACTACAAGTTTTACCCTAAATGCATGGAAAACAAGAGTCATCCCTTGCACTTCTAACCTTCTTCTAAACCCATCACATTCACAGCGGCTGCTCCATGACTTCCATCTCCAGACATGATGATCATAACTCTGTTCCCAGCTAGACACTGTCAGCCATACACTTCCTTGCCTTAAGCACAAAATGCTTCTCCAGTCACCTTGTATTCCTCTCTCCATCCAGGTTTGGTACAACTATAATCTGTCAGTCCAAGAAAATATGGACTTGTGTCCTGTTGAGTTAATTACCTCTCCTGCAGAATCTTGTTGCCTTATTTCACTGCTTTTATAAGCGCCTCTGAGATCTCTATGTTCGTACATACCAATTTTAACAGTTTAGGGCTTTAAGGGACTTTCTACATCTGCCTCGGGGTTTTTATGCCAATACAGAGGAGAAACAATAACAAACTGGAACTTCATCTAATGATACAATCCACAAACTGTGAAGAAATCCCATTTGTTAACTATCATTAATATCGATTTACTGTGACAACTACACAGTATCTATGCTTCTCTTTTTAGAGCGCTGAGAAGTTTAATGATAAACGAGGTTAAAAAAAAGTATTAAAAATCATAGTTAGTCCCTGCTATGACACATCATCTATTCTAAAACAGGACTCTCCTTGGATTGCAATGGGGCTGGTAAGCTAAATCAGGACATTCTTGAATATTATTATAATACATATTATAATGTGTAATATAATATATTGCTATAAAATTTAATTATAGCCCAACACCCTCCTGTGTCTTAAAATACCTAAAACTATATTAAAAAATAAATTGATCCCAAGTGCTTAACGGAGTCAAAGTTTATGAAAGGGATGTAGTTGTAGGAATCAATCTGTCCATATGAAATAATTATATTCGATTATTAGAAAAAATTAGAAAAAGTTGCATAACACGCATATAGTCACTTGACAAGGCAAGACACAAAGATAGGAAAGAGAAAATAAGTAGGCACTGGTGAGATGGACTGAGAAGCCCAGTATGTCCCAGTATCACAAGTTTCCCTAATTGCAACAAACATTGCTGCCGCTGTAGATTTCCACTTGAGAACTTCAGGCACTCTAATAAATTAGTCAGATTAGATGGCAAAAGATATGATGTCCCAGGTTCCCCAGAGAGAATTGTGATACATTCTGGAGGTGACATTTAGACATCAAGTCTTTTATCATTATTTTAGTAATTGCATAATAAATCCAGCAGGCAAATTCTGAGATTTATATAGCCCTGAAACCTCCTGAGTCTCAAAATGCAAGTAATTTCATAGTGATCTTGACATAATAGAAAACCAAGAATTTCATACGCCCACACAAACCCCGTCAAGACACGTAAACATAACTCACACAGGATCATACACCTGCAAAGAGTAACCACAGTGACAGTTTAAAAAACATCCTTCTTACCTGCTGCTGCTTCAGAACTGGTGATATCTTTAACTACACAAGCTGGACTTAGGGGCAACACGTCATCATCAAAACTGATGAGATCTCCTTCCACATCCAGTTTATTTTGCAAAGCAGGTGCTGAGGAGCTGGCTGCAGGTGGCAATTCTCCCAGAGACTTGAAAGCTTTTTCTTGGGCAGATACAGAAGGCCGTGGAGGAGCAGCAGATGGTTTCAGTGAGGCCAGAGAAAGGGCAGGATTTTCTGCATAACATGACTTTTTAGGAACAAGAGGCCTTGGAGCAGGAACAGGAAATTTCTTTTGTCCATCGCTGTTCTCTGATCCACTCCTCGCATCAAGAAAATCACTACTACTACTTTTAACGAGGCCAGGTTTTGGCTTCTTTGGCAGCTCAGGTTTGGTTACAACACTGCTCCCAGCTACTTCAGGTTGAGGCTGCAATTCCTTGGAAGGTATTGATTTGCTTTCTGTCCATGCATCCCAGTCTCCTGAAATTCTGCTTACCCCTGGCTTTGGAGCAACTACTGGTTTCTTTGCAGGAACAGGTCTTGGGGCGAATGAACGAGGGGCAATTTCTGGCTTTTTTGATAATCCTGAGGTATCATTAGTTCCTTGGGATTCAAAAACTTTGATCCTTGAAACAATGCTATTTTGGCTCCTTTCTGTACTCATGCTGTCCATCACCAAGTGATTGTCTAGTAAGCTATCATCTAAGAGAGGTGACTGCTGCTGCCTTTTTGTGGTAGACTGGTTCACTTCTCCATTTTCTGTCTTATTTTCAGCATTATTGACCACAGGTCTGAGATTGCTTCTTGATCTTGGCTTTGGCACAGGACGTATCACAGCATTGGGATTTTCTTGGCACCTCTGACCTTCAGAGATTTCAAAGACTATTAAGGGATTCTCATTTTCTGAAGGAGACCTATTCAGGAGAGATGCAGAAGGCCTAGGAGGTTTAAGAGGACTCTGCCCTGCAAACAGAAAAGAAAAAGTTTCAGTTATATATTCTAGAACAACTTATTTATGTTATTTTTTATGAGCCATCAGGATGGTAAACATAATGGTTTTCATTCAGAACTTACTGCTGCTTGTGAAACTGCAGTTCTCTTTCTAAAAAGATGAATGGAAAAACATACAAACTCTAGGAAGAAGCTGAAGGTTGCTGAAATGCGTAGTATTTACATGTTGTAAGTTCAAAACTACTTGTTAGTGTGCAGCATCTAGACCAAAGAACATTACACTAACTCTCCCAGCTTGGTTTGCAGGCTTTTCAGTCCGAACACGAAACACTGCTGCTATTCTGATTGGACATCTGAGCTCTTCTGGCCCCCAAGCAATTGCGATTATGCTGAATTGAGCAAAATGTTCACTATTTAATTATAGTCTGACCATGAATGCAATGATAGGTCTTCAGAATAGAGGAATTTTACAGAAATTTACAAAAGTTCTAATTCACATAAATTTAACTGTTATTCATATTAGATGCTGCACAGACCAATGATAAAGAACATCTTCAGGAGACAGAGTAAGGTTTCCATCTGTGAGAAATCCAAAACATCCTCACCTGGATAGCCTGCAGATTCCCAGTGTGTAGGCACACTAGTTTTCACATTACTTCCTGGCAAATGTCCAATTAGTTCCTCTGGAAAATCAGTTTGTGTTGCAGAAGTAGTGGTATGTCTAGGAGCAGCAGCATTATTGTTATTTGTTGTATTGACTTGCACTTGGTTTATTTCTTTTATCACTTGCTCATATGATGGTGGAAGCTACAAAACAGGGAGATAGGTATTAATGTACATCCAGATATGATCCCTTTTTTAAAAAAGAAGCATATAAATTTAAAAATGCTAAATTAACATATGCAGAGGAAAACAACACTGTCACAGTCTTTTATTCAATGTGATGAAAGTGTAAGCAAGCAAAAACTCTGTTCCTCTCTAATTTAATATGCTTTTTACCTTTGTAAATCAAACACACCTCATGTAAATTCACGCTCACCTCAGCTGGAATACGCTCATTTCTCCTCCACTGAGCATGAGATGAAGAAGGGAATCCTAATGCCTGAGGAGTGACAGGGCTTGCACCTGGAAACCAGGAGGATGGCCGGAGGGGTTCAGCAGCAACAATTGTAATTTCAGGACGCCTGAAAGGTAAAGGGGAATAATTACCTAAAACTTTTAAAAATTGTTCTTTTAAGTATAAAAGACCAAGGTTTTGTCTGCACTGAAAATCAAAATAGCTCAGGTCTTTTTGATTTAACCAATGATGTTATTCCATGCTTTCAAAGTAACTTACTTGACCCTTTTAACAAGCACTTAGGCTTCCATTCAAAGCACCTAATTAAACACCTAAGCCAAAAAGTAGGTTTATTGGCTCCAGTAAAATAATTTACATGCTTAAAGTACTTAAACACTAGTGTAACTCTATTAGATGGAAGAAGTTTTAGTCTTTCAGGATAATGAGAACTAATCATCTGTTTGCCCTTAGCCTGCCACAATGTGAAAACAGTAGGGAGAATTAAAACTGCTTCTGACTGGGTAACTAGCAGCTTGTCTATTCTCAGACCTCTAGGGAAACCTCCCACTGTGCTAAAGTGGGGCAGAGCAAGGCTCATGAGCAAGGCCTTTGGGACAGGGCCTATTTGCTTACAGCATCTAGTACAACAGGGACTTCCGTGACATTTAAGGACCTGCAGGTCTACCTGCTTCGTCACTATAACAACTGCTTTAGATCATAAGCTGCAGTGATGGCCCACATTCCCAGACCATGGCCTCCAGAGTACCACTAATCTATCTAGTCTCACACAAAATACACCTTGAGAAGTGAGTAGATGAAGCATTTGCTACAGAAGCCTCTGTCTGCTCACAGAAAAAACCTGCAGAAGATAACTACTAAAACTCTTGGAAAATTAATTTAAAAAAGAAGGTTGCAGTTCCTTCACACCTGAAATAATGGCAGACTTAGTTCACCAGCTATCCAGGTTAGTGACCTCCTTTCTCAATACCCTTTGAGAAATTGGAAGGAGGCCTGAAAGTGTGCTTATTTTCATTGTGAAGTGATCCTGTAAATAGATGTCAGGGAAGTAAAACAGTTCTGCAGGGATTTGATGGTTGGTTGCATTATTTTTTTTTGAGGATACACACAGAAGTTGATGAGAAAACTCCACAAACTCAACATACCCTGCACTTAAGAATCACAGTATTTTTTTTTTATTCCAAGTCTAGTTTATTTTTAAACACACTAAGGATACAGAGAAAGAAAAACAAACCAAAATATTAACTAGAGGAGAAAGCCATAAAAAGTAACACTGTAACACAATATAAAAAGGTTTACAGTAAAACCGAATTGCAAGATAAATCACAGCATCATACCTTCTATCCCTCTGCTGTTCACTATGGCTAGAAGTCCGAGAAGCTATTTAAAGAAACAAAATTTTTGAAGAGGTTAAAATATACTGTCACTACAGTAAGGTGAGGATAATAGCAGAGCCCTTACCAATCCACTATCATTGAAATGGAGAACACACAACATCCGATCATAAATTCCAGATTTTAAGAGTGGCCAAGTTAAATTAAAAAATTATTTGCACTAAATATGAGAAATAGTTTTTAAAAGGTTTAGGATGCAGTTTCTTGATCAGTTTAAGTCATTCTATATCCAAGTTACCACCGCGAGAGATGGTGCTATCCCCTTTCTTCTTCGTCACCAGACATTTCCTACGTTCTGCATTGTGGTCACCCTAGAGCTGATACTTCTTTTTCTTTTTCTTTAATTAAAACAACCCATGAATAAAACAAAAAGAAGTGTTAAACATGTCTGGCTTTGCTTTTGATGGCTCATTTCAGAGATCTGCTCTTTAATCTTTTTTTTAATGTCTCTTTGTGTTTGTCTTAGAAAAGGGAAAAGTACTAAGGCACAAAATCTAAGCTATTTTACCATCCTTTATGTAAAAAGAAAGAATTAAATGTTACCAGCTAGAAATTTCCTAAAATCACTTGTAGATTAGAAGCCAGCAACATTTCTTTTTGTTTTTCCAAACCACGTTTTTTAACTTACATAAAGTAAGTGAATCCCGACCTCTTAATTTTTCTATTTTTGCCATACTTACATTCAAATAATTTTTTCAATGGCCACATATTTTCACTATGATTTCTTTAGAGAGAAAAGGAAATTATATGAGGGACATTTTTTTTGCATAGCAAGTGTGATTTAGGAAGTGGTAGGGCCTCATTGTGCAAAAGCTGACAAATATGCTGTTCCTGTGCCATCGCAGAATCATTAGCTAAAATCAGCAAAGCACACTTGATTCAAGAGTTCACATATAGTGTTGTGTCAGACATACCTCTTCGACAGGGCATTTTTGATGTGCACTATTCATGAGTGCTAGAGGAAAAAAAGAAGGGGTTACAGAAGAGGAAGAGGAGGTGCAGGAGAACAAACCAAGGCTTCAGTGCCAGAAACCACGATCAAATGGGTTAGTTACGGAAGGACAGTGCACATGTCAGTGTTGTAAAGAGGAGGACAACTGTAATGTTTTTTCACAATAGCGTCTTAAAAAAAGAAAATAAAAGCAGATTTTATTTCTAGTCTCATGCTGATTTTAACCATCGCTGTTTAGAAGTTTCCTTTGCAGTAAATTAACCGTGAAGAGTATAACTGAATATGGAAATGTCGATGGTATTGCTCAACAATGAGCTACTGCAGGAATGAGGTGATAGAAGTCAAATCTCTTTGAATAGTTTATGCACTTTAAAAGCATGGTTTATTATATGCACTTTTTCCCTTCCAAAAATAATGGGTTACGCTGAGGAGTTGATACAGATGCAAAGAAGCTATGATCACATAATTTATACTCCTACCTACCAAAGAGGTATGGGCAGGCTGGTTGATCCCAGTAAGGGGCACACCTCCAAGTTTCAGCCACAATTGCACATTTCCTACCCCTATTCTGTAATTTGTTTCGCCAAAATAAGTAAATAAAAATCCCTTACACCTCACCTTCACTTTCTTCTTCAGAGATCTTAACACAGCATTGATCTAATACACACATTAAAGATAAAAAGAAAAACTGACCCAAACCAACCAATTCCAAGATCACCTTTGCAAAGAAGGTGAAAGAAAGCGTTAAATTGGTAAATGTATTCAACACAGCTGTTTGGGGTATAGCCAAATTACAATGAGAAGGGCATTAGAAATAAAAACTAATTAATGAGGGATGATGTTTTCAGAATGTGTTCATTCTGTTTGGAAAAAAATATCTCCCAGGCATTTATGGGATCGAACTACTTCCATGTACATAAATATTTGATATAAATATTTATTTTTAAAGGACTTTGACAAAGTTCTTCCCTCCTTCCATCAACTGCTCTCCTTTTTGTTGTCACATTTTTGTTATAACCACACTTTTATAACATCTTTTTTTTTGAAAGCTTTTAAATCCACAGATCCAAATCTCTGTTCCTAAGCAGAGGTGAAAACTACCGTATCCTCTGCTCTCACATACTTCTTGAAGTTCCACAAATACTAGGGAAAAGAAAATAGAAACTTTCTAAATAACCCTTGCCTCCAGACATGCACAGCTTTTATCCCTTTACCATTCCAAAGAAAGGAATTCAAGTTAAAAAAATCTACGAGAGAATACATGAATTTTTAAAATATAGCACATATCTGATTTACAAACAAAAGTAATAAAACCCACAGCCGTTTTTCTGGCCTTGCGCTCTTTTGATCCTGTAAGTCTATTCTTCATTTCCTTTGTGGATTTCCTTGAAAAAGCATGCTATGAATTTCTCCCCCAGATTTCAAATTATGGGAGCTTTAAGATTTAAAAAAACTTTTCATCCACCAGGACCATCCATGGAAATGTATTTCTGTGCTAGTTTATATACTGTGAACTGAAGACCGCCATCTCCTCAACTTCCACACTCATGGTGAGAATTGTTGACATTTCTAGTACCATATGCTTAGTGGTATTTAAGTAAAAGGTAAGCAAAGCAGTTAAAGGAGGAGTGGGAGCAGAAAAATGCAGTGCATAAAATCCACACCTTTTAATCTTATAACTTCGTTGGTCTCAGGAGAAAGTCGAAATGTCAAATCAACTCATAACATTGTCACTATTTATTTCCATTAGTGTCAATGAGGCATCTAAATGTGTTTAACCTAGTATAGTAGAATTTAGACAACTAAAGGATTAACGGTAATACTGTAAATGAAGGACAGACTTATAGATTCATTTTTTGTATATATATTTTTATGAGCACTATTTAGGGGACTTTATCCAATTATTTTTCAATGTGCAGTCATAAAGCGTACCCAGTTTGTGCCATATATTTACATGTAGGAAGTTTTTCCTCCACTGTTTCTTCTTTGGGTCCTACTTTTCAAGTGCACTTAATATGATCTGTCATGTGTATTTGGTACATACAGATAATGGAGCAGGGCATTTAAAGTTATGAAATCAAGGTGTCTGTGTAAGTACAACCACCGATATACCACAAACCCATGAAGTGCAGACAATCTGGTGACAACAGAATTCTGATATGCACTTTTGAGTCTTTGGAAGACAGCTGGGCTGGAATTTACAGTCTTTCAGGTAATCGGTTAAGGCAACAGAGAGGCAACTATAAAGTTCATTCAGTGATCTGCTCAGATACCATCCTGTTGTGAGCGCTGAGAGATTCCACAAAATAGACACTGCATAATAATATTCATATGTTTCCATTAGCAAATACGTATGAAATACTGAACAGTATTCTCATTTCAGAGCGTTTTAAAAGAAAGTTTCATTTAGCACTAAAGATTGGGACCATTGTCTCAAATAGCCCAAGCCCTATGGGAAATCAAGCTCCAAATTTTTCTGATGATTTTTATCTATTGTCCCTTCCAGCAGCTGTGAGTAAACATGATCCTGCCAATTTACTTGCCAATTAAGCATCTTTGTTAATTCATAATAACTATTATTAATAGGTTTATAAGTACTAATATTACTTTCTACAAAAAGGACGTGCTAATATTTAAAAACAGAGCTTCTTTCAATGCTTTTCCAACACAGGGATAGACATTTTGTCCATCAATCCTATGAAATATGTACTAGACTGAGGAGTTACTCTTCTTACTGTATAGCTGCCAAGCCCACAACTTTTATAGGTTATTCATTATAGTGTCTCAAGGAGAGCCTCAAGAGTGGGCAAGCACTCACTCCCTTATCTACAAAATAATACACCAGAAGAGCTGACAGAAGGGTCCCATGCAAGAGGCCACACTTGCCATCTTTGCAATACCAGAGGTGTTATGTGGCTGAAGGGGCCCTTCTTCAGGGAATACTAAAATGAGCAGGTAATCCTCAAGCTAAAACCAGAAAAAAAAATTATTTCACCCAAGATATGACTAGACTATTTCTGTAGAAGTGGAGGTTTAAAGTAATTTTCATGCATCTCTGTAGTAAGAGTTGAAGCTTTTCTCCTGAACTATTTCTTGGCACAAGGGGGAGGTCTTGCTCCTTCCAGTTCTGTTTCCAGGCACCTCAGGAAAAATGTTAGGCTGTCTGATATTAAAGCTAGGCTGATTTAATGCTTGAATGTATCTAAAAGAGGTGGTGATGCCCAGTTCCTCTTCCAAATATAGATGTTTGTCCACTCTTGAACAAACATTAGCACTCATATGGCCCCACAGTTCTGAGTGTTAAATAAAAAAATTAACAGTTTCTGTCCATTTTATCTCACTGAATCTGCTCACCTTGGGCTCAGACTACCAGCAGCACAGGGGAAGGAATGTGCCACCCCCAACAGCAGTCTCTGTTTCCTGCCTCAGCTTCCTGGCTCCAGTTCTTATTTGCACAACTTCAATGAGAGAACTGATCAAAAATAACCTAGGTGGGGGACAGGATTCCTCTTCCTACCCCCAGTGAGGTCAAATACCCAGCTCACCAAAGTGCTTGGCACCATAGAGCCTGGCATTGCTGCTAAATAAAATCTGTGTAACTGCACCCTTAGAACAAGCCTGCAGTTTCACTCAAATTTGACAGTAATGATTTATGAAGGCACTTCACCCCTTCCCACACCTTTCCTCAGGCTGTATGTTCCTGCCTCTGCACCATTCCCTGCATTATGCCAGCCCAAATGTTTGTGCAGATGGGGAGAGAATGAGGTCACAAAATCGATCTGGTTGGGAAAAAGAGGGAAGCCAAAAGAACCTAGAAGCCCCCAGGCAAAACAAAACAAAAAATTAAAAACAAACAAAACCCACAGCCAAAAATGGCTGCAAAACTGCCAAATGGGAAGCCACAGCCTTCAAGGCCACACAAGCTGTTACACATCCTTCATTCAGCCATGTATTTGCTTAGGACAGAATGAGATTTCTGTAGCCCTGCTCCTAAACACCACCCTACTCTGGAAGACTGGAGAAGCAAGCAAAAACATTGTTCCCCTTTGTCTCATTACTGCAGCACTTGGCTTGGCTTGACTCTTTTTACTTTCTTCGGTGTTCTTGTGCATGTTACTGGCATCATTTCAATGGAAATTTCAATGGAAAAGAGTTTCACTGGTTTCAGTGGGAGCCAGATTTAGTGGTACATCCTGGCCTCAGACAATCATTAAAAATCCAGGGGTAACTCTTGAAGAGTTAAAGTTAAAAAATTACTCATGAGCATATCTCACGTTCACGTGCTTGCTTTCTTCAGGCACCCTGGGCTTACTTTTCTTAATTCTACTGAGCTGTCAAACAACTAAAACAAAATGACATCGTCTTTCTATCCAGAGTTGCAGTCAGGGTGGCTGAAAGGAAAATAACCCCCATTCCTCTTTGGCCACAAACAGAGAGATTATTGACACAAAGTCATATAAAGCATTGTCCATGGGCTGGAAAGTTGAAACCCTGCACACACCCCTCATGTTTCTTGGAAATTAGAGATAAACAGCCCACGGAAGCGGTGATTAAGAATTAAAGATAGATTTCTAACTCTGTTAGGGAAATATACTTTTCCAGAGGATATCATAATTTTTCCAGATTAATGGCAAGGGGAGTTAGGAATTAATCAGGGTCTATTTTTAATTTAGGTCCATCCACAGGTATGGTTAGTGGCATACAACGAACAATGGTTTCTTATACAATTCCTTGATATGGGCATGGAGATTTTTCAATAGCTTATCTTCTGTACAATTCACATGGTGCCTATATTTCATCATAGTTACACCTTAATGTTATTAAGAATTATGTTACAACATATGAGCCATGGCTTCTTGACTAGATTATTTTTTACTTGACTGAGCCTCAAAACAAAGTATCATTTGCTACTCTGTTTTCAAAAACATAGATATCAATGGCTTAGCGATCTTTTGGGTGGTTTCTCACTTGGATGAGGTAACTGGGGATCAGGCAGTCTGAATCAACTCCTGACTCCACCGCAAAAGGCCCTCTGTGATCTGGTGCGCTCTGTTTTCCAGTTTCCCATCTATCGCAGCAGCAGCAGCACAGATGAAGTGCTGCATTCTACCTACAGCATCGTGTAGATTTGCTCTGCGTAAACCTTTCATGACCCCCTTTGACCACCTCCATCTAATTCATAATGAGCCCCTGACTAATAGGTCCAGGAGAAACAAACCCGTAGTACATACACTAATTTATCCTTCCCCATACCAGAAGCATAAGGGTCGTTTCATTAATATGAAATTGAAATCACAGCCAGAAAGGAAATAAAAGTGGAAAAAAGAAACTGCATAAAATACTTTGGAAGATGCAGCTAAAGTAATTCTTTGCCTTGGAATATCATGAGCAAGGAAAGAGAAAGAGGAGTTCAGCAAGTAAATCAGGGAAGAATAGCTGGGGTTTCATTCAAGCTTTCTAAACAAGTTTTTGTTTTCCACAGTGAGCATGGTGCATGAGCCTAATCCTGTCTCCAGGACAGCCAATGAGCAGTTGCTGCAGATTTCTACAAAAATAGAAGAATTGTCTGTTTTGTCAAGTGAACTACAAATTGGGCATGTGTAAATCAAGTTCTTCGGAGATGGATCACATCTGTGTACAAATGAGTAAGTGCATAAATAAGAAAATGTTAGTAACTGGCAAGAAGGAATCGCTAATCAGCAAAGCAAGAAGATGGTCTAACATTAAGCAGAAAGAGGCCTAAGAATACGAAATTACAGTCCTCCAAAAGCCTGCTAGCTACTCTCTTGGCACGGATAAACATAACTGTTTACTAAAAATGAAGATTTAGCAATCTTGCAATATTATGAGTCAAAAAATAGGAAAAGTAGACTTACATCTCTTGATTGCTGCTCTTATGGATGACAACGGTCCTTGGCTTAATGAAAAATAAAATAAAATAAAATATTACAATGTTGTTAATGTCTCAAAGAGAAAACAACAAAGTAACATTATGCAGAACTTCCCCATATATAGAACAGGGTTTGCCAAGTGCATTTTTCCCCTAGGTTGTTATCTTACAGAAACTTGTCCAAAACCCCTGGAGTATACAACCATACCCAACCCCTTCTAATGAAAACCAGGTTACAGCTGCGCTGTAAGACTCTGCAAAGACAGAAAGCCAATTTTTAAAAACATTTTTTCTATCGATTCTGTGTTGAAGTTCACATTCCGTCTCATTTGACAGGAAAACTTGGACAAGAGCCCATGTGGGTGTGCATATTCTCAGATTATAATCATTTAATGGCCTAACATTCTTTTAAATAAATAAAATTTACACAGATGAGTAAAAACCTACAACCCCCTTGCTAAATATTTTTAACAATTACTTAACAACTTATCTTCCTTTTCAGTTGAGATTGCATTTTTCAGCAATAACTTAGTGGGTGGGGTTAGACAGGAAGACAACCAAAAATCTGTTGATACATCAGGGCAGAAGAATGTTTCATTTTGTCAACTCATCTGTTTTCTTAGTAAGACTAAGGTCTCTGATGCATCTCTTCCGAATGGTTTTATTTAACAGATATAGCAGTCCTTTCTGTTTTTGCAGGTAAAAAAAAAAACTAATTTAGGATTATAATTTTCAGAAAATGTCACTACCTTGAAGAACATGGTTTTAATAACCTGCCACTTGTGCAAAACTGCACAGGAGATTAAAAAAAACACAACTACTTCAGAAAAGGAGGTTTTTTTGTGCTTTTGGGTGTTTGTTTAATTTTAAACAGAACAGGTAAAAAATGCTTGTTGGTGAGGAGCCTCCGCAAGTGCTGAATAGCCTTTTTAAAGGTTGAAAATAAATAGACTATATTTGATTTTAATACAATATCTTAATCACATGAGAAAGGCACACTAATCAAGTCTTTCTCTGGAAACCTTCCACCGCAGGAATGTTAGTACAGGGAGGGCATTAGCATTTTAACACTGCTCTCACTCTGCCCACAGCAGGCATGCTGCACACCAGCTCTGCCAGGGCTCAGAAGCTCCACACACACTCACTTCCACGACAATTGCCGACGGCTGCACTTACTCCAGTCAGATGAAGAATCGGGGGATTTGGAGGATAGAAGAGACAGTCAAAAAGGACGTGGATGGAAAAGGCCCTCCCTCTACAGTCATTCTGAAAACTAATTAAGACTAGAAATGAATGTTGCTCTGACTGATTTTTTTTCTGTAATAGTTTGGCTATTCTAGGATAAACAATGCTTATTTGTCTGGTTTCAGAAACAGTTCAAATGCATCTTGGCTCCTATCCATACAGTTAGCAAAGCTGCATTAGAAAACATTTTTATCTGTCATATTTCACTGTGCATTCTCAGCAGAAAAAGATGCTGATTTTCCTTCAAAAAGCCCCATCATAATACAGCCTTATCTTTAAGAAACTCTTTTATTCGTATGTTCCTCAGAGGTGTACCCAACTCCTCTTTTTCTTCCTCATAACTCAAGTCTCTTTCTTTTGGATGTTCATTTTCGAAACCTTATTCTTCTGCTCTCGTTGCTGTAAAGAACTGCTATCTTTAGGGGTTTATTTTAATCATATTTAGTGTAAGACAGGAAGGAGATTGAAGTCTGAAGTCTGGTAACATGAATCTGAAATATTATGGAGTAGCAAAAACTTTCTATATTCAGAATTCAAGATTTACTTAAGTTTTATAGCAGGAAATTAGGAAATCTATAAAGTATCCACATTCAAGCGTCAGTAAGAACCAAAAGGAACAAATTCTTTCTTTTGCTGGCAAAGACACTTCAACCCATTGCAATTTGCCTCAGAATCTGATGAACACTTTCAGATATAAGCAGGTACTTTTGGCTAGAAATCACAGGAGTCATGTAGGCAAAAGTTCAGGCTTTCTATGCAACATGAGGACCAAAATGGTATAGAAAACAATTTAAAAATCAAAACACAAACAACAAAGAAGGAAAGCCTTTCACACAACCAGCCTAGTGAAGTTGAAGTATGGGTATATCAAGTGCAAGGCAGTTCAAGTATACGACTCTCTGTGTAATTTAGAACCCAGGATAACATGGTTCTGTGGGAAAATTTATGAGCTTACAGGCTAAACAAGCTGTTAGCAGATAGTTTTTCTTTTCCACTTTCCATTAACAGGTCACCCATCAACAACCTTTTGGCAAAGCACTGTATTTCCTACCCCCAGGAAAGTCTGATTCACATTTAGCTTACAATTATTTAATTGTTTTCAAAACATGGAAATGGGAGTGGATGCAGATTATTTTTTTTTTCCCATGAAGCCCTGTAAAGGAACTGCAAATTTCCTAACTTTGTTACACACTAAATCCCAGTAATTTAAGTAAACTGCTGGGTTTGGGGCAGATTGATTTTGCCCATACCTTACGCTGAGCTAACCCCTCCCCATTCCACAGGCAACAATTTCTGGTCTCTTGTCATGTTTTGCAAAGGGAGAAGTGATAAGGTTACTAATAACTGCCTCTGCTCCACAGCTAATGACACATTTTCTCTCAAGCCATGCAAATAATTAACAGAACCAAATCGAATTTAATTCTCCTATTTGATGAGGTAGGAGCTGCAGCAAATACTCTACTCTGTGGAGTCCCTACCTCTTTCCCACCTCTTCCTCCTCCTGTCCATAAGGCACAGCAATAAACCAGAGCGCACATAAAATCCCCACAAACACACATGTGAAGGAAAAATGGAGAGGGAAGAAGTTTAATCTGTGTGGGACCTCTGATACTGGTCCCAGCATGTAACTGTCCCCTGACAGTTATACCAGAACACCTGAGGGGACAGCATGACAATAACCAGCCTCAGCTCCTGTGTCATCCTGTAATGTATATAAGCAAAGTCCAAACTCATATTGCTGGAAGAAAACAAAGCAGACAGCAGGGAAGAAGACCTTTCAGAGCATTAAAGACTGATAAACATTAGCTCCAACACCGCCCCAGCACTAATAAGGAATAAGTAAAGATGCAAACTATTCATCCATATGAAAAAAAAACTGGAGCAACTCCTCTGACATGTGCAGATTTATCCTAGACCTTGTTCACTGTTACTTTAAAGCACAAACTTTCGTTTATTCAGATAAGGAAGCAGCTTCATTGAGCTTCACCTGCCAGCCCCTCAAAAGGCGGAACTAAGCCTTTTCTGTCAGGCCCTCTATGCACCCAAACAAACCCATTCAAACAGGTTCAGAGGGGATCTGTAAACTGCTGTAGCTGCTACGCTGGAAGCAGTTGGGTACTTTAAGTCAGCAGTAATATGAAAAGGGTCCCATGGGTCACCATTTCTGAAAGATAAAGAACCTGTTGTAATGTGTTTGCAGATGTTTAAACACCTACTCACTCTTCCTAGCAGGCTTTATTCTGGGTTTCAAGGACAAGTTTTCTAAATATAAACACTTGAGGAAAACGCTTCAAAAGCTCATTTGAGGTCTGTGTATTGGGGAAATAAAATTGCCACAAACTAGACTGGACAAAGAGCTGTAAACTGTTCAGTGGAGAAAGTGCACTTACTGTGCATAACCACAGTCTCTTCCTCACCGGGGGCTCTGTTCTGACACTTCTACTCACTCTGAGCAGCGTCTATCTTCAAACGCAGCTTCAGTGTAGCTCCAGTATTTCTCAAAGGCCTGCTCCTGCGGGGTGACTCCTGACCCAACACAGCAGCCGTGCCGAGCATCACTCACCTGAACAGTCCCCACACAGCAGAGGAGTGGAAGTGCTGTTCAAGTGGAATAAAGCTCAAACCACACAAGCACCTCTGAGGGAGCAGACAGGGATTTGTGTGTGCCTGGAGGGGACAGCACTTAAGTCACACATTACCTGAGCAAAGAGGCCAGGAGGTCCTGGCTACCTTTTCACTACACATCTTTTAGCTGTTTCAGGAGCAGCAGTGGTTCTAGCCCAGCCAAGGGAAACTCATGGACATGTTCCCACCAGCCGGCTGATGGTGAACCAACTCTACCAATCCTTAGGTTTACATACCTATGTAAAAGCTTTTTAATGTATTTTTAATTGTGCTGTTTATTGACCTTGTGTTACACACAGAGAATAAAAAAAAGTTAAATTTTGCTGGTTTTAATGTCTTGTCACTTTTTGGAATGTAAGCCAAGAACTTTTAAATAGGTCATGCTTAAATTACTGTAAGGCAAAACACTGGTTTAATAAAAGACATAATTTAATCCTCTCAGTTACTTTAGAAATCACACCATCTTTAGAACAGCCAGCGTACTATAGTGTAAAATATAAAACAATTATTAGAAGACATTATTCCAAACAAAAGAAGTTTAAAATGACACCTAACTGGTTTCACTTCAGACTCAATTGCAGAAAGATGTTAGTAATTTTATAGCTAAATTAAGGGTGGTGCAAAAGATCAGATTTACTTATAACGGGCCAAAGACAGACCTATTAGTTCAATCAAAAAGCTCCTAAAGTTAGGCCAGAAAAGGCACAGCTATCTCATCTACACGATGTGGATGCAGCAGACAGAACTGTATTAATCCTGTGGATTAAGTAAATTTACACTAAAAACGTACCCACAGTCTTTATCCTCTTCAATGTCTCCGCTCCCAGGACTCCCAGTCCTCCAACAGATACATGTAAATTATACAACGTGACACACAGACTCCAGGTGCAGTTTCCCCATTAATGTAAAAGAAGCAGAGACTGTGCAGCCAGGAGTCCCAGCTTCTCCAGGTTCACCATTACCACCAGCTCTCTCGTGTCTGTGCTGACATCCTCACAAGTCTGTTGGGTCAGCCACGTGATTTTGCTAACAACAAACAATCCCATTCCAAACATCCCAATGTGTCCTCAGCCAGAGAGGCTGACTACTCCAGCTGGCTGCAGAGCCACAGGAGCACAAGGGTGATGCTAGAGAAGTGGTGGGAGTGGACAGCTAGGGAAGCCAGTGGCCATCCTTGGGGTAAGGACTTCAGCCTCTACTCTCAAAAACAAACCTTAAATCCATGACTCTGCAGCTAGTCTGAAGGCAAATCATCAAATGCTGGCTATGCCTCAGTTCAGCTGTTCTTCTCACCCTTCGTTATCCACTCATAAGTTCATCCACTCTTTTCTTCTGCTCCCCCCACCCTCCCAATTCCCCCGCCTTGTTAGTGCTGGTCATCCAAATTGGCTCACCAGGAGGTCAGACAAGCACCAGAAAGAAGCAGCTGGCAGCAGTCTGGCACCATGGCAGTCACCCTGTAAAATTAAGACACTCTTTCATGGTATCTGCTAAATCACAGGGTATTGTCATGGCCCTGTGGGTACAGAAGGGTAATAACGATCCAGCCACCTAAGAAATCACATGCTCAGTAGTATAGATCTGGTCATTTAGGAAATCAGACTCAGCCTGGTACAACTTTACTTCTCTCTTGGGTCCAGCCCCAAAAGCCAGTAATCTTGAATCAGTAATTAAGTCCAGTGACAATTCAATCCTCATCACTATGCTAAGAATGTCTACTTCTGTACCATTTAATGAATGCCGCAACTGCGACTTCCCACTGTCTGGACAAGCAAGGATGTAGTTAAGAAGCATCTGAAATCCAGCTGCTCAGCTAATTAGAACAGCTCACATTGATCAGCAGAGGGAAATCCTTTCAGGAATTGCTCTCTAGCTGTTTCTTCAACCATTTATTACATATTCATGTGCTTGTCACTGTCATACTTGGGGATCATATTTTAGCAACCAAACCCTCAATTTTAAGGCAGAACACAGGCAGTAAGTCAAAGCAGATCATGGCAGCAGATGATAACATTTCACACTGATTCTCACAGCAAACTAGAAGCCATGAGGTTACAACAGCTTCCACACTTAATGTCCAGCTTAGACCTTGAAGCTGAAACACCTCCCAGATTTTTTGTGAATCTGAGTCAATCAACTCATTTGCACTCTGAATTAACTATTTCTTGATCTAGAACAGCAGACATTGGCAAGATTTTGCCTAGTCTTTTCTTTCAGGTAACAACCTGAGCTGAACTGCACCTTGCCCCCAAACATGACTGGATAAACACACCCATTCCAGAAAGGCAGATCCTCAGAGTATGATTCAAGTTATTTTCTGTCTTCATTGTATATTGACTAAGTTCAGCTCACAGTAACAGGTATGTTACAAGAACCGGGGGCTCTACTTATTTAAGCATTTGGCCTTCCCTTAACAGCTAAGAAGATTCTCCTCTATACCATCTATCAACATATTTTTACTCAGTGCTGTGACAAGCCTGCTAGTATGGTTTGAATAAAACTAATAAATAGCATTTATGCTTGAATAACAATTTAACCTTGGTAGTAAATATTTCTAGCAGTAGAAAGCACCTATAATTTTAACAGTGGCATAATAGCGATGTAGCACTGTAAATGTAAATGGTACTGAACTGTCATACTGATAGTGATAGGATACTTGGGCCCAGCCAACAATATATTCAGACACAAAAGTAAAGGTTAAAAAACACAAAGGGAAGAAGCAGCTCTTTCAGACAGAACAACTTAGTGGTAAACTGCAGCTTCTTTTGATGAAATTATTTACCATTAAAGTCTACGTAATTTCTGCATTTGCAAAGGGGGCAAGATGACAGCGCCCTGCTTCTATAGCTCAACAATACAAAACAAAGCCTGTTTCTGAAGAACGGTTCTTTTGTTCAATTATTTGCAGTAGCATTTTAGTCAGTAAATCAAAGCCCTCTGTAGCCACTGACAGGACATTCTGCTTGCTCCATACATCTCTGTATGTCAAATACAATCTGGTGGCTGAATAAACTCCAGAACCTTTGTAATTGACATCACAGATGAACCAAACACAGTTTAATCATGAAGGATGAGCAGAACAAAAGCATAAAGAAAATTTGTTGATCTTGATCAACAAATCCACAAGATTCACAGCATTTGAGATATTTTTACAAGGCTTTAACTATTATAAAATATGGATATTATATTTTATTCAAATATTCTGTGTGCTTCATAGAACATACATGTATAGTTTTATGGAACATGCAAGTGTAGTTTCACAGTTATCTTTAAAGTTTTGTGAAGAGGTAAAGTGGTGTGTGAATGCAGTATTAATGATAACTAACAAAACAGATAATCTTTTGCTTTACAACAGTGAATATCATGAGTATCCTCAATCCCTACTAAACCAGTTACCTCCAGATCAACAAGGAAAAAAGAAAAGAATAGGGTGTGGGGAATCACCCAAAGTAGTCAAAAGATGGGTGTATTTCAGCTGGCTTTTTGAAAACATAGAGACTGAGAAGCTTATGAATAAAAATACAACAGGGCATGGCTCCAAAGAGGAACAGCAGCAACAAAAGGGTATTGACTGCAAGGGTGAGAACTCAGCAGGACCCAGAGGATGCGCGAGCTGGAGGTGAGGAATCTGGAGGAAAATGCTCAGTGTTTGCAAGCATACAGACTTCAAGAACTTCAGAGAAGCAAAGACTGAGGGAAGAAGGTATAGGTGTTTCTTATTTTGCCTAGATCTGTTTCCTGTACAAAAATAATCTGTAAAATACGGGCCCATTTGCTTCACCTATTGTGCATTCTTTAATGAAGAAACTAGTGCATGTATGAGGAAGGAGTTCCTGGGGAATCTTTAGGCATCTTAAGGCCCATGGCAGATCAATAATTGAGTCTGACTTCCACGGGACAGTACCAAATAGCTTCTACACTCAGTAGTTAAGATTGCATCTGAATCCTGCCTAGTCGAAGATATATGGCATGCAATTCCAGCTCTGCAATATAAAAGCCGACCACTTGAGAAGCACACAAAATGTAAAAGTTCGACTGCAGCCACAGAAGTGAGATTACGAGAAGTGTTCAGTGTTGGTGTGATCCCAGTGCCAAAATATCAGCTGAGTGCCGTTGAGAATTTCAAAGTATGACAACGGCCAATGCTGAGCTCTTTGACAAGTCCCATCTCACAGGATTTCCATCCTCCTTTAACCTAATTCAACTTCTCTGTAGGCCATCCGAGTCAAATATGCAGCGGGAAATGTGTTGGAGTTTAAGCTTAACTGTGTGAGGAGGGAAAAAAAGGAATTTCCTCATTGTTTTAATTATAGATGCATGTTGAGAGCAAAGACAGTTGTTGTGAAAGGATAGTCTATAAAACAGATATATTAATACATATGCGTCAAATATAGTGAAGTCTGAACTCAGCACTTAAAAACAAAAACCGAAAACCCTTCTACATTGTAAATGTGAACCGGCAGCCAAAAAAACTTTTGTGTAAGAATATTACAAGGCCATCCATATAAAGAGACATATTGGCTTCAAACTGGCCGTTTGTATTTATAAATAAAATAAATCACTTAACAAGCATCAGGAACACTCATTCTCAACCCTCCCATGTTAAAGCCTCACAAAAGTAAAACTATCTTCGTGCGTGATCACATCTTGTTCCAATGGACTCTTGACTCACCCAGTTACACCCTACAGTACGTGAGGTCCATGAACAGTGGCCCTTACAGAAAGCACAGTGCACAGAAATTGTAAAATTAAATCTCATAACCACATCCTTGACTAGACCTGTCTTTCCAGAAAATGCCCTGCATGCAGCTCAGTCAGAGAAACAGCATGTTTGCCTATACACTCTACCCTGCCCTTCCTCCAAAAACACTAAAAAAATAGAGAAAATGAGTGCTCAGAAACTTGTACTACATAACAACAAACCAGACATTCATACATCTGTAGGTCTACAATGTTTACTTCTGTGTTTAAATATGACCTTACAGTGCAGTCCTTTTTATTCATTCACAAAGATCCAGCAACTCTGAGATTAAGGTCAACCATTACCAAAAGATACGCATCAAAGATTATTTTTCAAGTCTTCTGATTTTACAAGGATGTAGGTAACATATGATGTAAATGTAACACCCTTATTAGCCTAAATTTGGGAAAACCAGTCAAAATTTCAGATACTCAAAATCTTTTCCAAGGGTGAAACAAGCATCAACTATCAGACCCAAACATATCTTTAAAATCACACCTATGCCTCAAAATCTTGCATCTGTCCTATACACACTGCAGAACCCTGATAGGTAGGCAGGTGCAGCACTGAATTTGCGGTAAGAGCACTCAAAATACGTACCTCAACAACCAGAGAAGGCTTTTAGCCACTGAGGACACTTCTCCAATGGAACAGATCTCATCTTTGGGCAAGTCCCTGATCAAACATACTATAAGACAAGAAGAAATTCCTCCACACTCCATCATATACTCTGGCTGTCTTACGACATCATGGACCTCAAATTACATGGCACATCAGTAAACACTGCAGGTCCTAATGGATGGTTATAGCTTGAAAGAAATAATCACTATCATCACCTTTCCCCACTCCATTAAATTTAGCTTCAGAACCAAGCACCTTGTAGAACAGATTGAACAGGATCATTCCAGAGAGACAGTCGTAAGAACTACCTTGCCAAAACATTTCACAGCTACGGAAATCAATGCCCCTCCCTAGCCTGTAAGGATCCACAAAACACAGCTCTTTCATACACTCTTCCACGCGCTTCAATCGATGGACCATATGCCATCAGGTAAATTAGGCCAAGAAAATTAAGAGCCACAAAGTATCAGGTTCAATTTACTCAGGCAACTGAAAGAACAGAAAAAACATTGCAGTTACCCTTCTCTCATAACAACTTCATCTCTGACTTCTGGCCCTTGATCCCAAATCTCAACAAAGCCAAGCTTAGAATATAATATTTCTTTACCAAAAAAACCCCAAACAAACTCTGGATTCAGATAACATATAGATAATTTCTCTAATTTCCAGTCCCAATCCTTCTTCTCATGTTAGCCAACAACCTTAACCCCCTCTGCCCATACCAACATGCATCTAGGCCTCCAAAACTAATAGTGTCCTTTTCCTTAAGACTGCTTAATTGATTAACACAATCTATTTAAACCCAGAACAGCAGCACTTTAACTTTATTAAGAAGCTTTGCTAGCTATAAGGAATGACAGCTCAAGTCTTTTACACTACAGGACAAACACTGTGGATGCTAAAAGCGTATATGAAATAAAAAAAAAAAAAAACTACAGAAAACCCATTGAGGGCTATTAACAAGCAGTTATGATGCTATTATGATATTATGAAGCTATTAAAAAAACTCTTTCAGAGACCCTGGGCCACACAAATCTGGATGCTGACAGAATATATAGATACTTTCCAATGGACACTTGGTTTTTTCCTTATCTTCCTTAGGCTTCTACTTCACCCATAAACAAAGACAGAATAAGAATACTGGGATTGGTGGACTTTTGAACTGCTCCACAAAGGTCATTTTTATACCCTCAGCTGTCTTTCAGGATGGAAGCAGGACCCCTCTCTGGAAGCTTCACCATTTTTTCCAGTTACTTCAGTTATTCTAATAAGATAAATCTTAAAATAAAAGGACAAATCTTCTTCTATTTACTTTTTAAAGAAAAAAAAAATCAGGATTTTCATATATGTGAAAATGATATTGGTAATTTCTATTTTATGCCCTCCAAGAACGTTAATGATTTGGTTTTGATCGCCATTCAAGTACATCTGTGTTACACTAAGCAAAATACTTATTTAGCATCTGCAGCAAGGTCATTACTGCACTAAGAAGCACATTTTGTCAATTCAGATACTAACAGACATCATTTAAAACATACAGAAGACAGTATGGGAGCACTAATTAAAGGAAATACAGAGAACTGTGTTGCCATTTCAGATTTGTCCTAGATAGGAAAAAAAATTGCTCCTGTTAACAGAAAGTATTGGTAGTCTGTTCACACTGTAAAATGTTCATTTAACAAAACACATTTCCTTGTCAACAGCCTTGGAAGATGATAGATTAGGCAGTATGCAAATAATCTTCTGTGCTATACACCAGTAAGGTGTGGTGAGAAAGCCTCTCCTACAGGTGTCATCACTGTACTTGTCCCATGATACTGTCCTCTTCTTTCCCAACTGCTCAGCCTTCCCCTGCCAGGAGCTCTACTTTTAGCTATTCATGGACCTAGTATTTTAGAATGGGCAGTGCAACAAGGTAATAGAACACCACAATGGTCTTAAAAGCAAGCTGCACAAAATAAACTGCTCTTGGGAGAAGAGGGAAACTTCCTGAACTGATGCAATCATAAAATGATTTCTGGACTGTTTGAACTAATGCTGTATTAATACTAGATGCTGATGTGTGAGGGGATGGGGAACCAAATCCAGACTACATGGAATAGAATTATAATAGTAAAATCAAAGCTATTTCTTTGCACAAAGCATTTATTCCAAGCAAAAATATTGCTTAATATAACAAGATCACTAATGTACTTCTTTTGCTTAAACTAGATATTATGTTGTAGATCAAAGGAGAGATTTAACAAAGTAATCACTGCTTGTGATTGGAATGCTATGATTAAATCTGGATCTTCTCATTAATTAAAACTCAACCTTTGTTTTAAAGCTCAGGAGATAGGAATGCGTACTATATCCAGAACAGGAGACAAATCTCTCCTAACTACTCTCCCAAGATTAAGATGTGGTTATGCATACCTATATAGACCATACTTAGGCGAATACTTTCCACATTTAAGTTTGTCCTCTGTAGCAAGGACCTGCCTGTGACCTGCCTTGGTTGTAGCCTCCAAGAGTACAGGCAACATGACTCTTTGTACCACTGAATCTTAGTTCTTCTGTGGCAGCTGAAGTATTTGGAAATAGATGCAAAAGCAGTTCATCCTTGTATACATGAAGGACTAATACTAACTTAGTTGAGCCCATGGTTTGTCACAGATGGCCAAAACAAATGGTACTAATCCTGTGCATAAACATAGCCTAAATTCAAATGGTGATACCTGCACTGAACATAATACGGCTTTTCAAAAGAGAAGCTTTGTAGCAAAAATGGAAATGCAGTGTCTCACAAATGACAGGATCAGCATCTAAAGTACAGCTTTGTAAATTGCACAACAAGCATGAGGCAAAAATACAGGAAGAAGGAAGAAACTATAGATGTGACAGGCCTTAATATTAATATTTTTCTCCCATGATGTAGTGAGGATGCAACTGTAACATGATTTGAAAGAGTACTTGATCAATCATTTCCATGTTCAAGCAGATACTATTTAAGGTAACTGATTACCTATACTGGACTACTGGACTGATGTGCAAACACCAAAGAATAACTTGGAATGAAATGACCAAATAGGTGAGCAGTACAGAAAAAGAGAACAACAAAAAAAAAAAAAAAAAAAAAAAAAAAAAGAAAGAAGTAACAATTTCTTCTCTGCTGTGCACATCAGAGTAAGAGGCCATGGAAACCAACACAACGTAACTGCAAACTGAGCACTCCCACTCAAATTCCAGAGGTGAAGGAAAATGTAGATACTGACCTGAGCCTAGACAGAAATCTACACAAATCCTTAGGGAAATAAAGCAAAGCTCAAGTATCAGCTCCAGCACTCTTAAAATATCAACATTTAATTCTTTCAGAGAAAGCCAAACTACCATCACTTTTGAGCTGGAGGGTTACAACCTGCTGAGTCTGCCTGCTCACTCCTGACACATGTCATATAGACTTCCCCTAGCAGCTCCTCCTCCTTCTCGGTTTTCTTTGAGACTATTCACTACAAATACCTTCAGATAGAATTCTCTTCCAGCCCTCTTTCCCATCCACCAGATGAACTTAATGTGCTATTTGTCATTGAAGCGTCTTGGGGGAAAAAGAAAAGAATATTCATAAAGAGGCAGAATTACAACCATGCCGGATTAATTTGGCCCATCACTTATAAAAAGAAAATTCCACTTCTCCCCACAGCTTCCATCCACCTCACAGCAGGGTTAAAGGACAAAGCCATATAGTTGTCTTAAAGAGAATTACTGCCATTTTATAGGAAAAAATTGAAATCTTATCAAAATGTCCTTTAAAAGGAAAGCTCTGTGATTACAAAAAAAAAAAAAACTGTAACGTGTAATTGTGTGCTTCCTGAAACCACCCTTTCTAGAACTAAGGTCTGTCATGGTTGGTTTTTTCTGCCCCAGACAATTTTCCTCATGCACAAGGAAAGTGGCCTTGTGTGTGGATGGTCCTCAGTACCTTCTACAGCAGTCTCCTCTGAAAAGTGATGGGACAGTGAAACTTGCTCATGTACACAACATGCCCAAAGGAGCAAATTCTTTCAGTGAAGAAGGAGGGTGAACCCTTTTCTCTTTATTCCTTCAACAACCATCTCATTCGCAGCATTATTTTCCATTATGAATTAGCATAAGTATTGGAGAGCAGCCCAGAAAACGGAAGGAGTTGTTCAGGGCACCAAAGCAAACAGTCCTTTAAAATTCTCTTTGCAGAAACCAGGAACAGAGAGCTCTTTTATTAAAACAAATCCCTCTTCTCTGTTTAGGAATAAGGAATCTGGAAGGCTGGCTAGGGTGTGCCCTTCACAGTAACTCTTTACCACTGTCTGTGAGATAAATAGCAAAAAATCCCCAATGCAACAGTGATGAATTGGCCACATTAAAACAAACACCAGCAGCAACAGGCTCTAGATACCTACACAATCCCTAATTGCCCACAACTAGGCTGAATCCATCTGCCATTTATTTCTCTGCTCTCCCTGTGATTTTTTTTCCTTTCTTATTTACACTTAAATATAAACTGAGCAGAGAGAATTAACATTGCAAAGAACAAGTTAAATTTAATGATTTAGTGGTGAAAAAGCTGTCAAAGAAATATGCTGCACAAAATTGCTCCAGCTTGGTCTCCTCCTGGGAGGAATATCTCTGACATGCACAGCACATGCTGACCAGAAACACATGATAAACAAAAGAAAGACACATAAGCAGATTCCAATCTCAAGCTTCACCAATTTAAATCCACACTAAACCAGTGGGATTGCACCATGCTTTGAGTGACCAAGCCCAAAATTTAGCTCGCAGAACAAAAAAGATGGAGCCACATGATCCTACTTTTTAGATACCAACAACAGGAGTCATGATACCAAGCCTCTGCTTCCAGCTCTGCCATTGATTTATTGTGCGAGTTACAAGAAATCACACTCTGCCTCCCCTCTGCTGAATCCACTTCATCTGTAAAGTTTAGACGCAGCTATTTTTTTCCCAGGAGATCAGCCTCCTGATCCAACTAACCACATGAGCACTGATAGCAGCCCAAAGGAGGGAATGAGATCCTTCCTTCTGCAGTGGCACAGGCTTAGCTCAGTTCAGGGCAATTGTGAAACTGCAGCCCAAGGGTTTGGGAAGGACACTTTTTATTACATCAACTTCTGACCTACTGAGAGCGTACAAAAGCAAGACCTTCCTCTTTTCACAGCCTAAAAGTATGCTTAGCCTTAGAGTGACCTGCTACTCCTTAGCCTTACAAATAATAAAAGCTAAATATAAAGAATAAGAATGTACCAGTAAAACAAGTGTCACCCCCCAACATTTGTTTTCTTCTACACACAACCCCTCCCTTTCAGATGGAGTGCCAGGAAGGTTCAAAGTCTCAACCTTCAGATCTGTATTGCAGCCTGTAACCCTGGCTGCATGGGAAACAGCCTGAAATCTTCCTCTGTGTGGAGCAGCTGCACCGACCAGGTAAGGCAAACATTGCCAGCAGACAATACAAGGCTTTTGAACGACAGCAATGAAAAACTGCATTTCAGGATGCTTGTGGGAATTAACCTGGACCCTCTGGATATTAACTAGCCCAGTGTTTGAACTGAAGAACTAGATTCAGACTGGTTCTTTCAACAGTCTCCCACAGCATTATCATTTGGAAGTCGTGTTAGTACCACAGCATTATCATTTGGAAGTCATTTTAGTACAAGACAGACAAGCAGCCTCTAAATAGGTGGAAAATATGTGAACCCAATCTCTCTCTATGGGGAGTTTTTCAAGACTTGGCTAGAAAAAGACACCATTGGCCTGACCTAGTGTTAGCATCTTCCCACTAAGAGCAAGATGTTGAACGACATAACCTGCAGAGGCCCCTTCCCACCATTTCTAGCATTCTGTGATTTCTCAGTACAGAAGCTGCAGTGGCATCAGAAGTCTCTGCACTACCCTTTTGACTACGGTACAACAGAAAAGCAGAGGTCTTAAGTAGGGTTTTACAAGAGCTCACCTTTTCCAATGCCCCATTCCAATAGAGTACCCTGGATTTTTAAATTTACCTAAAATACACAAAAGTTATTGAGGCCTAAAAAATTAGCAGTGAAGCTACTCCTGAGGACAAAACAACTAAGCTACCAAGATTTCTGCAGCAGAAGGAAGGACTCCCCTCAGATATGCAAAACTGGAATTATTAAATGACTGACCGTAGACTGACTGTAATGGTTGCAACATAGAAAATCTCACTACTGTTTTCTCAATAACTCAAAAGCATATTGATTCTTAAAAGCACATTGGTAAAGTGAGGACAGTTCCACTATGTTCTCAGGCCTGTGGCATAGGACTCCCTTCATGCTCTGCTAAAGGCTTAAGATCTTAATTAAAAGGTGTCTTTCAGGCTTTACAGATGATCTGGGAAAACACATTCTTAAGATACAGTCAGACCAATACCGTAATATTTTATTAAACACAATTTCATGAGATTACCGTTACATAGCAGAGGAAACAGAAATGCAGAGAAGCTTTCACTAATGAAATTCTGCTACATAAAAAAACCTTAAAACCAAAGTAAGATACAAAATAGCATTCATAAAAATGATAGCTTGATTTACCAGATGCTCACTAAAAGGATCTGTAGCCCCTTTGATCTGCCACTTCAAGTGCTTTTTTGTAAAGGAAGAAAAGATGGGTTGTGCTTATTTGTATTGTTGATTTGATACATGTTAAATAAAAAAGCCCAATTTAGTTCAATCAAATGAAGGCAACCAGCCATAAAAGAAGTCAGCACATTACAATCAGCAGGCAGACTATATGCCAGTAAAACCCAGAATCTACTTCTAGAAATGAACTGATTTTTTCCCCCTCCTCATTTTGAGGGCAAGCTTTCTCAGTAGACTCCTAGATTTCAAAACCCAAAATCTTTTACTTGACCTCAAGTGATTGATGCACTACTAATTATCTCAATAAATTGTTGCAGTGTTTAGTTACCTTCATCCTCTCATCTCCAAGGTCAAGGCAACTGCAATGAATTCTTACCCCAAAGGAAAAAAAAAAAAGTATAATGAAATTAATCCAGTTCCTTCTATGGGCTTTACCCATTTTCAGGGATTAACTGCAAATATGTGGATGCCTGAAATTTTCCATTCCACTACCATCATATAATTTTCAGTTTGAAAAATTTAGAGACATAAGGCTAAAGGGTCTGCTTCTTTTGATCTAATTGACTTGTGCTACAACAGTGTGTGACCTGAAGCTACCAGAGCCAAAAGTGCATGACCTGACAGTAAAATCAAGAAATAATGATAATTACAGATCACTGTTGCCAATCTAGATATATTTTTAGTACTGTATGAAATATAACAATTGAAAGATGGTTAATACTAGGTCATGAAATTACATGTCTCTTGATAAAAATTTAAGACAGCAATAAGTATTACTTGGATTCAGGGAACGTCTGGTTTGATTTTATCAATGTGCTAATATTTAACAAAAAAAAAAATCAGCGCAGAGTGGTACATGAAAAAGATATCCACAGGCCCTGATCTGCTACTCCTCACTCATCTAAACTCTCCTGCATGGCAGATGGCTGCCAAATGCCAGAAGAGGCAAAAGATTGTATACCAATGCACATTTTGTAAGCATTATCTAGTATCTGTTTCCCTCCTTTCAAACCATTACCAATGGTCTTTGGTTCATCCAATCCTCAAATTTCTACCCAGCATCATGTTAGATCTCAGTATTATGATTTGAGTATTCCACTTGCCTGTAGCATTTCTCCCATACTAAATATTCGATAGGCTAGTAACAAAACTGGAATATTTGTCAGAGTTCCTGATACTGCTATAAATATGTTTCACCCTGCATTATTTATATGGCATCATCCTATAATAAAATGAACTATATTAAAAACCATTTATGTACTCTTATACCTAACACACTTTTTTATGTTCTTCTCATTGCAAATGAATTATGTTCAAGCTTTGTTTTAAAACTGTTGCTTCATTGTATATGAGCTCTTCATCCCTAATACTGCGAAGACTCAAGCACAAGCTAATCTAGAAATACACAAACACAGAACACATAAGAACACAGTGTTGGAAAGGACAAGATTTGGACTCCTGCAATCAGAAGAAATACTGTCATGTGGTCTTTTTATTAAGCTGATTGTGTTCCAGACTGAAACTTAACTTCATGGAGCCTGAGTTGTTATCCCAGTATTCCACATTTGTGATTAAACTGGACAGACTTGTGGGCAACATCTACACCCACTACTTAATCTTAGAATAGCTACCTTTCTTAAGGCTCATTGCATAATCATCATCTGGTCAGCTAGGATCTCCATGTCCACCTCCATTATTTTATGGTAATTCTATTGCAGAAATGTTTGTTATTAGACCTTGAGTCCAAGTACAAAGACCTTGGCATAAAACCACCCTCAGTAGACTCAAACAGCTCTGGAACGCTGCCCACATTACAAGAGAAGTGTGCTCTGTGCTTTAATTTAAGTCTTGCATACTTCGCTATTTAGTTTTCCCTCAATTCATATAGCAAGGAGCTCTGGTCTTCATGAGGCTGCAGCTCTCTTCCCAGACAGGATATGGCCAGACTGGGGATAAGAATCTCACCCAGCAATTTGTCACCACAGGATTATGCTTCCAACTATAATGAGAGTGGTGCACTATCAATTAGCAGAGTGTATCATCTAATTAAGGCAGGCTGCTCCTGTTCTGGCCTAGAAGTAGCAGCGAGACATGCACAAAACCACACTACCCTTCAAACAATGACTTTTCTTCCTCATAGCTCATCCTGGAACGCCGAACTATCATGATGGTCAGTGAGACTGAAAAGGGGGAAGAAGATACACAGATATGGTTAGAAAGCATGTGCACTACTGACAGGAACGAAAGACTACTGAGAGCTGCATTTTTCTCAACATTGTGAGCAACCTACATTATACTGTTATTTACTATGTGCTTTCCATGTGAGAATTTGGAATCTGTAACCCAGCCAACTTAGGGCAGTGTTTTATTTTCAGGGCTGGTCCACATTTGCAATTGCAATTCCATGGAAAAAAATCTGAAGTTTTACTTTGCTTTTGGTTCCAAATTACAACTTCTAAAATACATTCTAGAGAAAAAATAGGTACTGGTGGAAAGGACCAACCAGAAGAAATGAGAACAGACTGAAACTGTTTCAACCTTAAAATAAACATTTTGATAAAGTTAGATTTCCTTTAGATAATGATTTGGATTTATTTGGTATTATTGTAATATGACATGTTCAAACATGTAGACTGTAACTGCATCAATTTAAGGAAAAAAAGTTAACCATTTTTAATTAGAAAAGGCAATTCGGTGATTGATGTTTTAAGTAGATTTAAGTAATCAAAGGCAAAGTCAATACTCCCCTGCAACTTAAACACGCTGATGGAAACAGCTACAGTGCTGTTGTGGAAACGAGAGGGAAGGGGAAAAGCAGCCCCTTACATCACATCACATCGTAGATACTGTGCTATAAGAAGCAGCTACAGTTTCCTCTGTTCTTCTAGATAAAAAGCCACCCCACGGTACTGTAAAAATGTAATGGAAAAAAAAATATATCAGACTGTAAAAATCAAATAAAAGGGTCGTGTCATGTCAGAAGGCTAGATACCAGGGGCACCCTTTGGAAAAGCTTTTCACAAAGGAGTGGGAGAGCCAGTGTTAGCTGGTATGCTCAAACACTTTACTTCATTAAAATCCCATTATCCACCACAGGGTATGGAAAAGATCCTATTCCCAGGTGGAGAATTGAGAGGGAGCATTTGGAAATAAGGCAAAAGAGAAAGAGATCTTTTAAAAACAAGAGGATAAGAAGAATAATAAGTAGCTTAAGGGAAAATGTGGACTTGCAAATCGGTGTCTTGGGAAGTTTACGGCAATTGTCGATCAAAAATCTAAACAAACATAAAACGTTTGTGTGTGTGTTTTGTTTAATACTCATTCATTTGCTTCTCTCAGTTTTGAAATCTTAGGTATGATGGGACTAGAGTTAATGGAATAAATAATAAAGTGTTGCTATTCTTGTCTGAACCAAGAATTATTTTCCCTGCTACAGAAGCAAACAGTCCAAAGAATACAGAAACAAGTGTCATGAGGGCTTCTTGTCTTAAGTCACGGTTTTACCAAACAACCTTGTGTGTGATACATAAACAAGCCTTTCATATTTTAAGTGCACACAATTACAGTGTAGTAAACCCTGTTGATTCCTTGGAAACTTTTGCACATAAGGTGTATATAACAATTATCTTTAACACAAATGTATTTTGGTATTTCATTACTGTTACCAAAACGTAAAAGTAGAGGAATGGCATTTTTATTTTTCTGGCTAATTTCCTATTTCATCCCATAAAAGGAAAAAAAAATTGAAGTATTTTTATTTTAAGGAAAAGAAGGGAAGAATAAATACAGAAATATGATTCTTACCCTGAAGAGCGGCAGTCTGGTTTATTTCTTTCAGAGCGATCTGTGAGAAAGGAGGCACAGTATCAGCACAAAAGTTGGATGTTCTTTAGCAATACTAGTACAGAAGTCTTAAAAGAACTGTGACACCTTATGACTAGCAAATCCAAAAGCTGATTCTGTTATAAAACTGTTTTTCTGCACTGGACTACTCTGCATCAGACCAAGTAAAATTACTGGAATTACTGCTAAAGTTGCTAAAATTCCTCTACTCAAAACACAGTGTATTTCATGTTTCGTATCATGCTTTGGAAGCTTCCCTTCCCTTTAGCTAAAATGAATAGGACTTTAGTTTAGGATAAAAATAAGGGAGAGGGAAGAGGAAAAAGAAAAACCACAGATTACTCAGCTCAAAAAAATCATTCCATGAATCATGGCTGGCAGAGTTCCCTGACAGGATGGGAGAAAAATCAGCAGTTGGTTGCAGCAACATCTGCAAATACACTGAATCCAGTGCAGCCCCATCATTAACTCTTCAACTTCTGGGTGTTCTAGTTACAGAATCTTTCTCTGTGTTCAGAAAGTGTTTTGTTTACCCAGTGAGTATTTCAAGTAGCTTATTTGCATTCATGAAATTGACCCATAAACAATCTCCATAGTACAATCGCATCAACTCAGATAAAATTCTTTTGCTGAACAATTTATTAGTTGCTAAAACCATCTCTAGATGCATTTCTAAAAGGTTTTTGACTTTTGAAAGACCCACTATGCAAAGAAGGTAGAAAATACTTCTCCTAAGAGTTAAGGTTATCACACAAGCATTACAAAAAAAGGACTGTGTTATGAGAATTCACATATTATCAGTTCTATTGTAAGTTCAGAATATCACTTACTGCATGACTTTTGAGCTACCTGAAAGAAGCAACTGAGGCTTATGTCCTTCTAAAATATACACATACTAAAATTAGACGGGGTTTTAATAATTTATTACAGAAAGATCCACTATGCAATTAGAAGGCTATTCTTACAGCTATATATAATCTCCACTGATCACGGTAATTTTACTTCTGATTCCACCTGTGTGTATTTTAAAAAGAAAGCTATTTTTTCTGTGTTAGTAAGTGTTTGTCAATACAGAAGGAGTCTTCCTAAAAAAAAAAAATAATTTCTTATTCACAGATTGCATTTTTAACCTTAAAGCACTGCATTTGAAATAAAATTCCTTAACAGCACACATTCGTTTGTGCAGTTTTATCTCATGTACAGATGAAATATTTTCCTCCCCAAGTTTTATGTGCTCATTTGATTATGTTTTCATTAAAAAGGTAAAAAAATATTGCATGTCAACAGTACTCTAAGAAGTATCTAATGCTTTTTCCATCCACAGGTGCTCCTATTGAGCTGTCATAGCCACACAGTGTATAATTTATTACATTTCTGACTCACAGCGATCTCCATTTCATCACACTGTGTGCTACTCTGCTAGGTAGAAACAGCACGATATAGCTCAAAGCAGAGCTGCAGCAACAGTTGTTCAAATACACACAGAAAGGCTCCTTCCATCCTTATCATATAACCTCCTTACCTGTGAGCACTGATAAAAATTAATGCTGGGATTCCTACTGAAATCTGCTTGCCATCTGTTGCTTGTTGTCAGAGTTCCCTGTCATGTGCGCAGCCATACACTCAACAGTATTTAGACAAAACCTTCCAACTTCTAAAAATATTGTGTGAATAAACCAGTGATAAGGATGAAAAGGAGCCAGAGCACGTATAAACACAGGGTCTGGGAGCTCTCCTCCCTTGGCCCACGACCAGTTGGCAGATCCACCACAGCCTGGCCACCCCACTGCAACCTGCTCATTCAGGAAATGAATGCAATTCCCTTTTGTTTTATTGAAATGTTGCAACAGGAAGTATTACCTTTGGTTTTACACGTCTTGTTTACTGCTCATCTTAGTGAAAGTACATCATCCACATGTACACTGGTCTTTCGAAAAAGACCAAAGGGAAATGAAAACCTACAAGCACGCAGTTAGCTTTTTAAAACAGACATAAAACCTGCACCTCTTTACAGTTATTGTGAGCTTAATCTTTTAAATTTGATTTAGTATCAAGTGTAACAAGAGACTCAAAGAGCTGAATCTTTCAGTTTCGTGTTTAAATTCTGCAATACCAGACGCTGTTTTGGCGTAACATACAGCACCAATTCAAGTAATGTCACACACCACACACATATAGAACAGGAAAACTCTGAAGAAATAGGCAAATATTTTTTTTTCTCCTTTAATATATAGATACACACACACCTATGTATAATTTACATTTAAACACATGCACATGCAGATCCCATACCTGCATTCTGCAGGCAAATTCTTGGCTTGCAAAAGTGGGGTCACAAAAGTGCCCACAGCTGATTCTCTTTTACTCTAATATGTGTTACCTCAACAATTGAGGGATCTCTTTGTAATCTTTTCTAACAGAAATAAGCAAGAAGACCATATAGATGCAAAGATCTGAAAATCAAATCCTGCACTACAGATTTTCCTCTATCTCAAAGACACAAATTGCTATAAAATGTTATGGGATGTGCTGTCTTTCTAGCACAATACTGTATATCCTTCAATCGTAACCTCTGGAAATCAAAACCACACATCAGATTAGAGCAAACATTGAATGTCTGCTGGACTACCATGCATAATAAGCAAACAAGGCAATCCATACTCCAGCACGGAAAATTTACAGAAAAATATTCCACTTCCAGTGATAGATACTACCTTCCAGGCACGACCTTCCACAGATGAGACACCAGTAGTATTCTCCCTATTCTTGCATTCCTAAAGTAATACAAACCCTTACTGTGTATGTAGCCATAGTTAAATAGACTAGGAATTCCTAAGCAGTTAACACTCACAAGCTAGAGAACTGGATTGTTCAATTCTAAATTTATTTTGGTTAATGGACTGTTCTTGAAAAATCAGCATAATCCTCTTCACTTGCTAGAGGAGAAGAGTGTGTAGTTGGGGTTTTTTGCTAGCCTGGCAGATCTGTTCTTGATTTACTAAGAACTACCCTAAAAGTGGTGCAGTGCTATCAACTCTTTAATTTTACTACTGCAGATTTTGTCAGCTAGTTCAGATAGCACAGACACCACAGAGATGGTTCTTCTGCAGGACAGGAAGAACCTGTCCTCCAATCCACACTTCACATAGCCAGAGACTTGCAGTCTCTCAGCTCATAGGAACTGACTCCCCTCCAGCCTCCTATAGTGCAGACTTGAAGAGATTTTCTTCCACTTCATATTAGCATCTACTCTTTACAAAACCTTTGCTGCCCTTACACAAATACAGTCAGTGTGGGAGAAATACACTATCCTTGTTCAGCAGCAGGATAAAGAGCAAGAAGTCAGCGAGTTGGCAGGTGGAGCAGATGAGGTGGAAAAAGTCAGAGGCTCCTGGCTGAGACTGGGAAGACTGGTGCCAAGTTTTAAGCACTGTAGAAGAAGGAAGAAAAACATCAGGACACAAAGATCTGCTATTCATACCACAACTATTTGGCAAATCTAGTGTTAATTTACAAAATTGTGCTGTGTATATTTAATCAATAGCATGGACACATTATGTCTTTTCTCAGCATTCAAAGATTGAGCAGCAGACAGAAATGCCATGTTCTAGTTGCTTTTAGAAAGGGATAGGTTTATCTAATGGGTGACTCTCTTACCCTTGAAGCATGGGAAAATTGTCTTCTTTGTTTGCTTTTAATATGATGGAACAGTTTTTGTTCTCAAGGAAAATATAAACATAACCATCAGGAGAAAAATAACTGACTCAACGTTATTTCAGTTACTCCACAAACTCAGAATAGCTGAAGATTTTGCCAAAAAGACCACCAAAGCAGAAAACAATAGCTTTTACAGCATTCACTCCTGTCTCTGGAAGACAAGCAAAGAAAAGGAAAAAGTCAACTCTCACGAAAGAGAGCCATTGTTTTTCTCTATTTATTTTGCAAGCTTCTTCAAAGTATCTTGTTGCTAAGAGTGACTTCAACTGAAAAGCGTGCTCTCATTACAAAAAAATTTAAGTATAAACATGAAATGCTGTTGAAAAATGAGTGGAAAGTTAACACACATTCTGCCACTTCAAACTTGCAAATCTACTGGGGAACATCCAGTGTAACTACCTCGTCCCCATAATGGTAACTTCCTACACTTAACCCCATCCCACAGGTTGATCTCTTTTAAAAGCTAAATTGCCTGAAGAGCACAAATGGGGGCACACAACATTTCAGTTTCTGGGAAATACTGTATTTTTCCATCTTAAGTATCGGTCTTGAATTGAGCAGCCACCAGAGGGGGCAGGACATTGTAACTGTTCAGGAAGACAGGTAGGCAGAGCAACCAGCTGTCTCCATCTCTGTTGGTTTTAGCGCCCCATGGCACAGTAGTGGTTTTGTAATGAATAGTAGCATGAGATGCTTATAACAAAACTTCTGTAACAACAGCAAACCACTAGATAAACCAAGCAATGGAAACAGTGGGCTCTTAAGCAGTGCTAGCAACACCAAAATATCAAATACACAGAGAAGTCATATTCTCAGAATAGGCAATTGTTGAAAGAGACTAGACAACCTGTCCTAATCTGAATGCATGAATCCCCAGTGAGCATCCCAAACGACCATAAGCTTCCTTAACAAACCTAGATGCCTTGTAAAGTTGCTGCATCGATTTTAGCATCACGTCAAAATGTGATGGCTCCTGTCATAATTTTAGTAACATTTACCTTGACTACCCAGCTCATCATAGCTGAATGGTGCAACAGTGTCCATTAGCTTTAGATCATGATGGGTCTGGAGAGTAAGTTGGAGAGTAAGTCTTAGGAGGAGAGGCTGAGGGAGCTGGGATTTTCAGCCCAGAGAAAAGGAAGCTGAGGGGAGACCTTCTCAATCTCTAGAACTACCTGCAAGGAAGTTGTAGGGAGGTGGGGCCTGGTCTCTTCTCCCAAGTCACAGGTGACAGGACAAGACGAAATGGCCTCAGGTTGCGCCAGGGGAGGTTCAGACTGGGTATTTGGAAAAAATATTTACACTGAAAGGGTTATCAAACATTGGAATAACTGCCCAGGGAAGTGGCTGAGGCACCATCCCTGGAGGTATTCAAAAGACAGATTGACATAGTGCTTAGTGACATGGCTTAGTGATGAGGGTTTTGGGTTTGTGTTTGGTTTTTTTTAATCAGAGTTAGGTTGATGGTTGTACTAGATGATGTTAAAGGTCCCTTCCAACCTAGACAATCCAATGGTTCCATAAGAGACCCAAATTTTGATTTCAAATTGCCAATGTAGATGGGACTCTCACTCAAACTGAAGTGCAGATTTTCTGGGAAAAAGATCTGCATTTTTGCAGTATTTTCAATGTTAGTTGCATTATTTGCACTAAGGTAAGCAATAATTGCCATGGATACTGAAATCTTTTTGCCTTCCATTCTGTTAAGGTACACTGGGGCTTACAGCAACTCTTCCTTCATTGTAGCACTTCTCTCAGGTAAGGAGTCAGAATGACGCAAATTAATTCCACTGCATAGAATCTACTACAAATTTCACTTGGTTTTATTAGGAACTGCTCTACAACAAAAGCCATGAAACTGAACATTTATTTCTGTACTTTAGTATCGTAACAGCAGAGTCTCTTATCAGTTGTTTAAAAGGCAGAAGGCTCAGGGACAGATTAATGAGAGGCTGTAAGAAACCTTGTTTATTTAGTTTATGTACAGCTTTCCCTTTACTCCAAGAGGCCACAAAAGCAGGACACCGAGTTTCTAATTGTAAAGGTAGACAGTTTTTATACTTGCTTTAAATTCTACACTATGTGGCTGAATTTCAAAGTTACACTGAGGGGAAAAATTACATTATAACCCCCTCAAATGAAATGACACTAGTCTGTCAGTTTTAATACTAAACAGTGAGCAAGTCTTCTAAGCACAAAGCATTCTTGCAGGTTTTTTTTATACTTTGAGTAATGCTTTTTTCTCTAACTTTTAAGCATGAACGATACATAGCTGGGGTGGGGGGTTTGGGGTGGTGTGGGGGGAGACCCCAACACATACCAAAGAATGCACTGCACCTCTGTGGCTGAATATTTAACCTTGAAATCTAATGACCACCATAAAGCCCGTACTTATCCAAAGACATGTTCTTTAACTTGCTAAAGAGATTAACAATAAACGATAGACACCTTTAAAGCTTTTTGTGCAGTTGTACAATATATAAGTGAAGAAATAAATTCCTGGACAACAAAAGCCACATTTGCCAGTGCAACATTTGCTGCCGATTGTTTCTTGTGACTCTGAATTTCTACCTTCTCATTCTTGCAGGAGTAACGTAGGAGCAAGAATGAGGGTATAGAAATTCAGAGTCACAAAACCCAATCAGCAGCAAAGGTAGCGCAGGCGTGTGTGCATCAGTGTGGACATATGTGCCAGCGTGAGCGAGGCTGATGCAGAAATGAGAAAGGAAACAGACTGTGAAACTTCTCATGACTTCTTAAAAAGGTTCATGTTTTAAGAATCCAGGCCAAACTCAGCACCGGAAGCCAGTCTTGTTTTCAGGCTGTGAATGACAAGCAAAGTATTTAAAGCAATAAGACATACACAGCATAAGCATACTTTACTACAGTTCTGCCTTCTACTACAATACCTTCTTTAGGAAGGAAATCTAGGATACATTTCTAAAGCTCTTTTTTCAAGAAACGAGCAACTCCTGAAAGCACAAATCCCCACATCGTCATATGCGACCTCCCTGCTGATCAGTGCAATGTTGTTCTTACATTATGTACTTCAGGTACAAGCAGGCATAGGTATCCGCACACCATCAGAAATCACAGTGGGAGCTACTCAAGATGAGCCCTACTACTCGTGTTTTTTATATACTTTCATGAGGAAAATACCAATTGGCTCAACTTTTTGATAGACAAAAGATTTATACCTTTCCTTCCTAGGCATTTCAGAAATGTTACCTCTACGTTTCTGAAAAACATTTCTCTGATGTTACTAGCATTGACTGTAAAAGGAAATTATCTTTCAAGAGCATCCTTCTATCTTTTTCTTTCTAAATCAGAGATTGAGCATGCCTGTAGAGGCTCTGCATATTCCTCAACTAGACAACAGAGCCCGAAGTGTTACAGTATGGTATGTCTGGCTGCCATAGGGCACTGATACACAACATGCAATAGATGCAATGCAATTAGACGTGTAATGAACTCATGGTTCCTACTTTGTTTTAACAGCTGCTTGTGGACCAGCACATCCAGCACCAAAAAAGCCTCCAGCTTGGAACACCTGTGCGTAGGTACACTTACCTGTCACAACATGCCCTAATTTAGGGCACACTCCATGCCTGGAGACCTAAAATATGCACAGAGAAATCATGCTTTTGAGTGACTGAGCCAAGCATGATATAAGACTTTCTGAAAATAATATAAAAAGAACACTTCTCCATAAGTCTTCTACAGGGCATTTTGCTTGTTTGGTTTGGATTTTTTTTTTTCTGTTTCCTAAACTTGTGCATTCCCAGTCACAGGCAAGATAATTTGAGGCTACAACTGTAGGGGACATCACTTGTACCATTTAAGCAATATCCTTTGACCAATGTAGTACAAAACCATGTGTTGTAGAAACAACCTTTATTGTACACATTTCAGATAATCATTTATAATTTTTAACAAATCACACGCTACCTATTACTTTCAGAAGATGGAGTCTCCATCTACTATGCTATATAGTAAGAATATTTATTCTTGGATGTAAAACACGTAGCAAATCTCATCCTTCTCACTCTCCCTGCACATCCAACAATCCTGTTTCATCGGGCAATTAAAAATTTTCTCAATTTGCTTACCCAAACCAGTATGTTTTGATTGTTGAGATGGCAAACCTCAACAACAAATATCTCCACTGTAATCTTACACATTATGCACTTGGAAATTAAATCTTATTTAATGTGCATGAGACATGGATTCAAAATAACATGCTGAATAGCAGTATCAGTAGGTCATATTCCCAATCCTGTATCACAGGAAACTAATTCAGCTTTAAAACAAACAAGAAAAATCCTTTCTTGATTATTTCATCCTGTGAAGCCACTGACAGCAATACAAATAACGCTGCTTCCAATTTAGGAATTAGACATTATGATAAGTGCAACTAAGTGCACAGGTCTGCACTTTGGGAGGCGTTTGGAAACCAGGGGAATGAAATGACACAGAGAAAAAGAAAAGTACTTATTTAAATAAAATATTGTAACATGCTGAACCACAAAAGAACAACCTCTATAAAAACAGAAGAAATGTGCCAGGCAAATAACAGTATTTATTTCTCTTAAGATACCACTGAAATACTCAAAAGCTTGTTCTTGGAATATTTTGTGGTCTCTCATCACTTTTTATGAAGAAAGAAGCTCAAAACTGTTTACCCAGTTCACATAAAGACACCAAACAAGAGAACATTCTTAACCTCAAATGATTTTGTTGCAAGCACTGATTTTCTATAGAATTGCATTTGAAATTAGCCTATTAATAAAATATTTTCCTCCAGTGACACTTGTTATTCTGCCCAACAGCCACAAAGAAACACAAAATTATGGAAAACAGAATGTAACAATTGCTTCTCAGACGCATTGGATTTTTCTTAAGTACCACAAAATGGATTATTCCCAAAAAGGTCTCTTGCACTTTATCATAAAACAAAGATTACAGGCTCTAGAAGCACCATAAAAAGGATTAATTCAATGGTATAAAAAAGTGGTTTGTTTAATAATGCTGGCATATACCAATAAATCCTTGCGATCTGACACAACCCTCACCCATTAGCATTGAGCACATACTTAAAAGTTGTGCAACTAAGGAAGTTCAGTACTTGTCTGTTCTTGAAATGTGTCATATTGTAATGCATATTATTTGATAACATAGACATCAGCATCCAGAAAACAGTTTTTAAGATGTGAGTCATCTGGCTTTCTGAAGGCATTTTACTGAGATGTGAGATGAGTATATCCACATCCACTCCGAGTTAAGTATTAAACACCAAACCCCTTTAAGGTACCTCAGACTCCTTCATTACTGGTGTAACATGTACATGTAAATACGCAGTTGTGATCTTTGGGTCCTTGAAGACTATCTTGATGAGAAATTACTCTATACAGCTGGATTCCTTGCACTGTAATTTCATCTCATGCAGAAGGTGCATCTGTGCAGTAAATCTGATCACTCTGTAGCCATATCTTTTTCATCAGCCTGGTCCATGGGAAAATTAAGGTGTGGAGACTTATCTGACCAACATTAAATTATGGTCTTACTACAACTTGACACAGGAAGTTGAAAGGGGAGCCCAGTTCAAACGGTGAGAGACCATCATAAATCCTGGCTAATCAAGAAAAAGAGACAGAGAGCAGAGGTTACTGAGGAAGCCCATGCGACCTCAGTGACTGTGACAAGGACAGAAAGATGCAGTCACTGGACACCTTACCTCTTAACACAGGCCCACTTGTCTAACCAGTGGGGAGCGTACATATATTCTCCCAAGCTACACAGGAGAAGAAAATAGAAATGTTTTATATAGAGGGAAGACAGGAGGAAAAAGAAGAGGGGGACAACAAGGAAATAGTAAGTGGCAAAATAGAAACAACACCTGCTGTGATGAAAAATACACAAGCAACCTTACCAGAGCACAGGGCTTTTATACCACTTCATAAGAACTTCAAGCATGCTGAGCCAAAATGAGTATGGTTCATATCACACAGCTTGGTCTATTATTTTTTTAATTAAAAATTGAAAACGTGGTTGATTTCAACACAATTTACAAAATGTATGCAAATCATAAAAAAAATACTGTGTCTCTGTATACAAAATGAAAGCTCCAAGTCACAAGAAATGAGTTATAAACAACCACTCAGATATATACACCTTGCATTCTTCACATGACCCCTGTACTTTAGGCACGGGCTGACTGCTCCTATCTCTGGGTTCCTGAGAAATTACAGTATTTCACAGGGCTTTCCAAATGTTTAGCAGTTGTACTTCTCCTTACAGCCTCTCAAAAAATACACAACAGAAAAAGCAGCTATTTTAAAAGTACTTTTTTAGCTGCTTCCAGCCTTGCCATCAATTTGTGCATCCTGTTGTCAGTCTTCTAAATGCGAATTCCACCCGTTCTGTTGCTACTTATGGTATCACGGAGCAGTTTCTCTACTGTCCAATAAGAAGCTTCAGAAACCATAGGGCAGCTTTAAATGAACAAGTGAAAGGATGTCAGTGCTATAAGCATACAGAAATCCTCAAAATAAAGGATCTTGTGTTTACTGCAGATTAACCTGAAGCTCCTGGTCGCTCTGGTAATGCTGGCAGAGACTTCCAATTCTTTGGTACCTTGGAGAAATAGCTCTCTTCCCACACCTCTCCTCTTCCCACTCCTGTGCACACACCAAAAAGATCTACAGATCCTGTCAGAGGCATACAGCCTCTATAAATACACTAATAAGTACCTCTAAAGTGCAACAGTGCCAAGGGTGAAATACCATAACGACACACCTCAATTAAATAGTTCTTGATAATAGATCCACCAACATCAAGCTAGTGGACTGCAATTAAAGGAATGAAGCGTGCCTAATGTCACGGCAGCAGCTACTGTGCGTTTTCCAGAGATGATATTGGTGACCTATAGCAAGCTTTGCATGAAGTCATCATGAAGTTATACCCATGAGCACAAGATACATGAGGTCTGCAACATTATCCCATCTCATCATTTAGTGATACCTGTTACCATGCTGGTAGTGACACTCTTCTAAGAAGTGTCTTGACTTGCTTAACAACAGACATGATAGACTACAGCAGATGTCCTGCCCTCAGGAATTCCATTTTCAGATGAACCTCATCATTCCAGACTGGAGATCACTGGGTGTTTCACCAGAAATACTTGCAAAAGTTGACAAGCTTATGACAAATGACAAAGCTTACAGCATTTGCCATGAGATAATCTGGCATATGACAACGCCATTTGCAAAGTATTAGGTAGAAGGAGACGGATTTTTTCCAAAACTTTTACTTTGATCAAGTCCTCCATTTCTATTAGTTTCTGCATCCTTGATTTACAGTGCAGACAGTTACAAAATGAATACAGCACACTGATGGAGCAATTTACTATGAGAAAGTTATCAAAATGCTGAGCTTGTTTCCAGGCATTTATGTCCCATCGCTCCAACAGGGTGAGCCAACAGTATTTTAATAATGAATAACATCACAGCACACTGTTCACTCAAAAATTCTTGTAAATGATTTAGCACAGATGTGCACAACCTGAATCAATTTTCATGTGCAAAATTGTGATATTGACTGCTCACGTTTTAATGCAAACAGAGTCTATGATGAATACAAACTTATCACCTTAAGAAAACAATTGATATTAATTTGATCTTATCTCTTATAAATAGAAGCAAAATGTTATAGCTGAAGAAAAAAAAAATCAAACGGCTTCTTTTATGCATACAATATTCTGTCTAGAAGAAGAATGCATCAGAAAACCCTTTGTAGGAAACACAATGCTTGAAAATTTACCTACATTTTTAAAAGTGTAAATCACCATGCTCAAAATCATATTAAAAAAGCCAAATATAGAAATTTATCATCACAATTCAAGAACTAGTGAATACACAGTAAAAATACCAACTACCATGTAAAAGGTAATAACTGATTTTATATAATGAATAATCGTGTTCCTTACTAACTTGTAAGATTTGGAAATCAAAAGTGTAAGCAGATTCAAAAAAGGAATTGAATTCATGAAAGATAAATCCATTGCCAACAATTTAGCAGGGCCTTTCATATGCAGCCTCCAAGAAGTTGCTAAGACATTGACTGCAGAAGGGAAGGAACCTCTCTTGGAATTAAAAATTGAATCCTAGGAGACATTTGGAGACATTTCTTGCATACTTTCCTAAAGACATTTGCAGCACGATTGTAAGAAACAGGTTACCTGAGAATATGAACCTTTGCCTGACCCAGTATGATGTTCTTAAGGACAGGAAAATTGTAAAATTATTGTTCCTTTTTTTTTTCTTTCCACTTTACAAACAAGGGCACATATGAGCTACTATTATGGCTCTGAAAGGCTAAGGCAGTTAGAGGAGCAACAATGTCAATCATTGGAAATCTTCTGCATGTTCTGATCCAGTCACATTTTCTCCAAAAGCCTGAACAAACTGACTGAGGTGGTGACCCACACACAAATAAACACAACCACCTCTTAGAAAGCTTAGGGGGGAAAAGGCAGTAGGAAAGAAAATTAACAGCAAGATCTGTTACATTCAGCTTCTACTACAGGGTGAACATTTTCGCCTTGCTTTCATCCCGTCCTTCAAGCTAGCTCTCCAGCTACAAACAGCCATGGAAAGCAGCTATAGATTTGTTTTGTAACATACGCAAGACTTCATAAACCAATTAAGTTCAGCTTTGAAGTACCTTACTTCAAATTCCCTTAAATCCTGTAAGAAGGTACTAAATTTTCAAGTCAATGTCAAATTGATGTTTTTAGAATAACACATACAATCCACACAAATCTGTGCTGATCACACCACCACCTGAAGCAGTTAGTGTAACACAGAACTACATCAGATGGTCAATTTAAAAAAAAATAAAAAAATCGGTTTACATAAAATCCTGTGTCTTTTCAAAATTCATTCAACGTTGAGGAGAAAAAAGGAAGTTTTCTTGCCATGTGCCGTCAACCAGTAAATCTAAGCTTTCCCACAAAACCCATTTTTGTCCTCCACTGAAGGGAAGGATGCTTGCCAAGCATAAACCACAGATAAGTAGATGATACATTGTCTTCCCAAGCCTGTTGTTGGAATGCTTCAGTAACTTTGGTACATGCTGTTTTTCATGAGAAGACTGAAAATCCTGGTCAGCAACGAAGCCAGTACTTCCACTCCACTTTTGTACATTTTGAGAACCTGAATAAACGAGGCAGGACTGCACAATGCAAAGGTTGAAGGGTCCAGACTTCTCTAGTCTGGCAAAGGAGCTACAAAACAGCAGCATGCTGCTACTTGGAGGGTAGCAACAAAGATCCCAAATACCAACTCTCTCTGGTGTTAGTGGACAACATTACAAGGGGCAATTGTCCCAATTGTGGCTTGGGAGGTTCAGGATGAACATGAGGAAAAATTCTTTTACTAGAAGGTTAGGGTTAGCAGGAGCAGGTTACACACAGAGGCTGTAAATCCCACTCTTTTGGGAGATATTTCAAGACACAGCTAGACAAAGCCTTGGCTGGATGAATCTAGCCTTGGCAACGGTTCTGCTTCAAGTGGGAGGCTGGACTAGGTGACCCCAGAACTCCTTTCCAGCCAACACTTCCATGGCCACAAACACAAAATCATCAAAGCAAAGAAACTAAACCATGCTAAATGTAAAGCACTGTATTTAACTATAGATAATAAGCATCAATAGAAGAAGTTTAGGTCAAATGGCTTTAAGTGCTGCCAAAAGAAAACTTCTTTTCATACTGCCCATATTGTATGAGATACCTGCTGAAACAAGGCTTGCAGAAATACATTAACTTTTAACAGAGAGAGTGTCAACACTGCTTTTTTATTGTTTCCAGATTTTAAATTAAGGCTCTATTTTCATAAGTAAATATTCACAAATTTACTTATAAATTTTTTTCCCCCTGTAAACAACAGGTAAAAGCTTCCTTCAATGAGATTATGACTCATTCTGCTCTTTGCTGCCTATCCCCATTCATTATGCAACAACACTGATTTTCATTTGTTACCTTGACAGGAAATGATTGCTTGCAACACAGTTAACAGCATGGTCTTTGGGCAATCATAACTCCATGTATTATTCTCTGGCTACAAACTCAACACTCCTTAAGCATGATACAATTTTGTGCCTTGCTTTGACTGCAGCTTAAGTGAAGAAGGTCCATTTCATCATGTAATAATAACAAAAATACTACTTATTTGTCTTTCTACAGTTCCCTGGTTAGGGAATTACCCTGTTGACTGTAAAAAGTTATACAATTATTTTTCTTAGAGCAGCCTTTATTTTTAGAAAGGTCGTTTCTTCAGAAGACACAACATTCTGTGTTTCGTTCTACACTCTTGGCCAAGTAACTGCAAGCAGTTTTTCTTCTTGCCACCGACAGTACACTTTAATTTCAAGATAGGTTGGTGGATTTCCACATATAGGCTACATTATTTAACTTCCACAAAAGCTTTAGTTAGTATCTGATATTTACCTCAAGCAAACTACATTCAAAGACTATGAAATTCAGTGGAAAAGCATGCAGTAACTTCAACAGGCTGTGGAAAAGGCTTAATCAGCTAATCTTTTTAAGACATACATGATACAACATATTAGCACTAGTTAGAGATTATTACAGAAGAATTACATTATTTGTGCTCTTAGAATTCGAAGTGTTTTACTGTGGTGGTGCCTCAAGCAATTATTAAAACTGAAGCCCTTGAGCCTGCATTGGGACTACAAAACCAAAACAGACTGAATCCCAGGGAGGGAGGGGAGGCACAGCTGGCAAGCAACTACCATTCTTGAACTGCTGAGCCAACTGACTAAATAAATAAAAAATTAAAACAAGTATCTGCTGCCACTCACCTCACCCCTCCTCTTAGCCCTCTTTATCAGGGCTTCTTGTGTACACGTGGACAGAGTAGCAGATCATAGGTAGACCGTATACATTTATTCAAGACAATTAATCTGCTCTATCAGGATTTTTTTTTCTTCTTCTCTGAATAAGAGACAATAGGTTACTCTCGCTAAGAACAAGCAGAAACATTTCCAGATTAGCACTGAAGGACACAGGCATGCAGACAAAGAAGTTTCCAGCTGAACAATGCTGACTTCTGTTCTGCAAGATGCAGACCCTTCCACTTCTTAAATGTAAGATTTAGTTAAGATTTTAAGAACACAGCAACTAACTCTTAGAGCCACTTGTTTCTTAATCATGCTTTCTCTCCACTCCAGGGTCATTGGCACCCCCTTGGGAAGTACCAAGGTCAAGCTGTTCACGTTATGATACAGTGAACCCTAAAGGACATCATCACTTAATCACTTTCAGACTTGGGAATTTCATTAAGAGTTTCAGAACATCTTATTCTTTATTTCTTAAAGCCGAACACATCTTTTCCATTAACCTGGGAAAAAAAAAAAAACCACAACTGAGCATTCTTATATCCAGTTCTTCGCTTATCTGTAAAAATTGCATGATGCCTGCAAATTAGTGTTCACTGAATTTCATTAGACACACAACACAAGCGTACCCCCGTAACCTCTCAGCATGTTGAGCAGTGAAACATTCAACCTTAATTTGTTATATTGGACACAGCTCATTGTTCTCAGCTTCCAAAACAAGTCAGTGCCAGTTTGATGTGGGAGTTGTGGGACTGTAAAGAATTGATCCAACTCTGAAGTAGATCTTGTTGCAAGAAAAACCCTAAAGCATTCAGTCAATCCAACAACCAAAAATAGATTATTTCAGCCATAATTTAAAATAGCCCACTAGAGTTTAAAAAGTTCCAGAAAACATCTGAAAGGCTGTGGAGAAACAGAAACGGTGCAGGCGGGGGGAGGGAAACAAACAAAAAACTCCAGAGATGTTTCAGTCAGCATAGCAAAACTTGTCTGCAAAATTTACAGCCACTGTGTGGGAACAAACCACAGACAAGCATTTATGATAAGTAAAACAGAGCAATATTAAATTAAGTCAAAGCCTTTCCTTGTGTTATTGACCATCTGTACTGTTAACCACACATTAAAGTACAAATTACAATAGCTCTTCATTAGGAACTTAAATAAATTTCATTATTGACTTCTGTATTTGGCAATTTAATTTTATTTTTAAGTAAGGGAACATCTGCCACATCCATAATGGGCTGTTATTTCTCTAGAAACACTGACCAGAATTCAAAGTGAAATAATATAGAAACTGAATATTTTAAAAATTTCTTGTGTGCTTTAGATAACATCAGAATACTAAGATTAGCCCTCAGCCCTGATACGGTGGCAAGGACACATAATCAACACACTTCATAACTAAGATGTACTATATTCACAATAAACTTTCCTGCTTTAGTCAGTAGTTACAGAATAAAAAGCTAGTCAAAATAGGAAAGCACACTGGATTGATGTCCAAAGTTAGACCCGAGAGAATGTGTAAGTCTATGGGGAAACTGGATTTCAGTTTGGTTTTTTTGTTGTTGTTGTTTATTGGTTTGTTGGGGGTATTTTTCCACTTTAAGAAAAGCTAAATAAAAATACTAACACTCTGAACCAAAAAATCCAGTAGAAATCCAGCATTCTCTATTACTTCCCAGAGCAATAATGTATGTGACGGAAATATGTGACACGGGGGGGGGGAATCGATCATGCTGGTTTTCTATTTATATTGCCATAAAATAATCTAAAGGTTTCCAGCAAGACTAGCTTGCTTTCCCACAGCAGGTGACCAGATGATTCAGTATAATGAACCTATACAGCTACTTTTATTTTTCTCAGTTTTTTAAGAATGTGTCCTAGTTCTTCTCCATATCACTTAATAAAACTATACATATATTAAAAAAAATTATCAATCAGCTTTTTCTCAAAGGGATGATAATTTCATGAGAAAAGTCTCAAGCTGCTCTACATAATATTTTATTACAGGTTTTGCAGAACACACTAATTAAAAAGCTTTACTGAATTCAGGCAAAACAACATGACATGCAGTGGGGTAAAAACAGGCCGCCGGACAAGTCAGCTGAGCTATCTGTGACTACTCCATGGCAAGGATGGTTCTACCCATCTCATCTGCTCATGTCTTTAAGTTCTCATTCCCTGCTTTAACATCAGCTCTGGCACTTGTCTAGAGCTTCAGCAAGCCTCTTCAGTGCATTAAACAGCAANAACAGCAAAAAAAAAACAAAAACAAAACAAAAAAAAAAAAACCAAAAAAAAACCAAAAAAAAACAACAATGAAACCTACAAGCCCCAACCAACCAAATAAAAAACATGACCCAAGTAGATCTCTAAGAGCTCTCAGGCTGCAGTTTCACAGCAGCCTAAGCCAAAGTAACTCCTGGCTGACATAGTCTCTTACCTCCCTCGGGCTGCATGTTCCTACTCTTTCCCTTGTGCCAGCTTCAACACTCATCAGAACCCGTACAGAACGATTCCAGCAAATTGAATCAGCAGCCTCTCCACTGAAGAGAACAAGAAAAATAGCTCTCTGCTTGGCCGAGGCACCAGGACAGGTTGGCGCAGGTTCTAGCGAGCACAAGAACTCCAAGAGAGGCCTCAGCAACCGCCAGGTAGATCAGCCCTGGCTGCCACCAAACCACAACTTCAGTGACTTCACTCACCAACAGGTTGGACAAGCAGCAGAGCTGACACACGAGAGAGAGCAGAAGTGCACATCCGCGAAAGAGATCACACCTCTAGCAGCAGGAAGCTGCTAGGAATGTTTAGCTGGCTTCATCCTACAGGATCTGGTGCAGCACAACTGTGACTGGCTTCAAGGGAAAATACTACTTCTTCCTTCCACGGTCTCCTGAGTTCTGGTCCCCCAATAAAACAGTGCTAATTACGTGTCTGAGTGTTTAGCAAGTCAGAAGCATTTCTGAACTTTCACCTTTTAACTGCCACTTTGCATACACGCGTTATAGGGACAGGACAAAGGTGAGCAACTGCCCTTATGCACTTTCATGCATAAACTGAACACACCAGAAATTTAAATTGCTCGCATTCGCAACCAGCTTAACAGACTGAAATGCTTAAATTGACAGTCTGCTGAGTTGCAGCTACATCTCTTAAACCCTGCAAAGATACCCAACAGGCTTATTTAACACCTATTTAAATTACCATTTTGCAGGGTAACTGCATATTACACGGAAAAACCCGCCCACTTATTTTCAATAGGTTTGTAAATAAAGGTAGAAGAGAATTGTCAAGTAAGGGAAGAACAGCAAACTCATCCACCTGGGGTGATATTCTTGAGGGATGCCTTACAAATGCTCCTGCTGGGAGTCTTTGTGCCGTTTTCCACTGTCTTGCATACAGATGGAAAGAAGGCGAGACAACTAAAGCAGAATGCTATTCATTCACACCTACTTTGCACTAGTAAGGTAAACAGTGCCAGGCCCATTTCAAAGGGGTGTTGTCAGGACAAAACAATAATATAAATTTTAAAGGACGCAGGCTCTTTATGACTGATGGATACCATTGTGCCAAAGACAAACTCTGGTACTAAGCTTTGTTCTACAAGAAGACAGCAGAGATTATAGATATACATAAACTGTAGAACCAATTATATGTTTTCCGCTAATAAAAATCTCCAGGCGAAACACCTTAAAAAAAAAAAAGACATCACGACTAGAAAGGTGAACATTCAGCTATTAAAGAAACCATACAAGAAAGCCACGGGGCCTGCTTGTTGCGAGTTTTCCCCTGCAATCCCTCAAACCGCTGTGTTTTTGTCATTTGTGCGGGGACACTAAATTTCTCGTTGCTCAAATGGATGCAAAACCACAATTGCAGAAATTACTATACCGTTATGGTTGTATCATAATTATTAAAAATCAGAATATTTGGAATTCAACTTTAAGCATGCAGCGTGGCTGAAAGTTTCCCTGCAAACAGACCTTAGAAAAATAATTCATTCCAGAGAGAACTTCACATTGACAGAAAAATGCTGCATTCAGTCCTCAATGACTATAGAAAGGTGATTATACACATTGCCCCTCAGTTAACAGTGAGATCTGAATTAAATACTTTCAATTGCTGCCAGGATCCACTGGATTTCATAATTTCAAATAAAAGCCTGGTACGACCTCCAAGTCGCTCTCTAAAGACACATAAGGCCTCGTGCTCCCAAGATCCTCTCTCTATGCCTTCTCGTATATACCTTTGCCTCCTGTTTGGCAAGGCCTGCTGTCCATAACCCCATGTAACAACAGTGGACAACCTTGATATCTAAATGTTCCTCCACCTTGGTACTTTGAAGAAAAATCGGTATTTTATTTCCCGATATGGCACCTTAAGGGACTGGCTGTGTCTCTAGCGGACCGTGTGTGCCCCTTGCTCGGAGAAGGAGCCGCCGTGGGGCTGAGCCACGGGGAGGAGAGCCTGCGGGAGGATCACGCTTGCGGCTCACGCCGGCCCGTGGCTCAGGTGATGCACGGGAGCTGACCTGCCCCGACCTCGGGTGAGGCCAACCAGGACGGCACCCACCGGGCGGCACCACCTACACAGCCCAGCCCCTGATAAGGAATTCAGACCGGCGGACCGGGCCAGGGCTAGCCCAAAGCAAGCGACGCCACGGCCCGCCGCGCCCCCGCCCCTCACCTGCCGCCGAGCTCAGGGCGACCCTCCGGTGCCTCCTCCCGAGCTCCCGCAGCTCCTCCTCGTCCTCCTCCAGCCTCCAGGCTTCGGCCATCGGCGGCGGGGGAACGGCTGAACGCATTCAAGAAGCGGGGGCTGCCATGTCCGCCCGCGGCCGCCCGGCGCCCGGGATTCCCGGGCCTGCCCCGCACCTGCGCCCTCTCCACCCCGCGTCCTCCCAGCGAGCTTTCAGCCCAGGCCGCTCCGCGCTCCTGCCAGCGGGGAGAGCGGGGGCGAGGCGGGAGCCGGCGGACGGGTGGAGAGGCGGCGGCGGCCTTTCCTGCCCATCCACGGCTCTCCGGCGTCAGCAGGAAACCCGGCGGCCGCCTGGCACCGGCACAAAAGGGGGCGGAGGAGGCGGCGGCGGCGGCGGGGGGAGGTACCTGGCGGCCGCCGCCGGGCAGCGCTCCGCCACCCCGGGCACCTCGCCGTGCCCCGGGGTCACCGGCGGTACCGGGCGAGGCGCGTGTGAATCCCCAATGCTAAGGGGGAGAAAGGGCTTGCGGCGGGGGGTCCGAGGCCTTCCTCGTCTCACGATGACGCTGAAGAGGCGAAAGGGGCAGTTGCTGCGAGAGGGACGGAAAGCCGGTAGACCCCAGAACACCGGCGTGGCCCGTGGGTTTAGGGCCGAGGCAGGCAGGCAAGCGTTCAAAGGGCGGCCGGCTGTAATTCGCGGCCAGGAGGATGTATTTCTTGGCGTGGGATTCGTTTGGGTGGTTTAAACCACTCCAGGAGAAGTGATCTTACGGACACACTTGAAACTGGTGAAGTACACGCTTCCAGCGCAGAAGCGATATGAAAAATCTGGCCACGTTTCAGGTTGGACACTTAGAAGTCAGGTGTAGTTTTGGGTTTGTTTTTTTTTTTTTCCCTAAGCCTCAGTTGCCCATATCTGAAGTGGAAACGATATTGTTTCTTCACGTCATATGGTTATTGTAAAACCAAGCCATAAATGTTTTTACAGATTACCCCGTATTAGGCACCACTTCGAGAAAGAACATAAGGAAGTTAAATCAGCTTCAGAGCAGGTGAATAAGGGACAGTAAATAAATAAATAACGTGACCACAAATTAGATCAGGAAGATAAAACAAAACATTGAGTCATTCTAATGTTGGGCAATATCTGCACTGACTCACTAAGCACCATCTACTCTGTATACTGAAAAAAATGTATGCAATCACAAACCTGAAAAATATGTCGTAATGTGTGAATACAAATGATTGTATATGCATTTTTTAGCATTTCAGTGCTTGACTTTGCAATCGTTGTTCCTTAACAGAAGGCTTTTTGGCTGGAATGTTTAGTGTTCAAGGGGTGTGATAGTTACACTTTAGAAGAACATAAGCCTTTATACTATAAGAGGATTAAAGACCAGGAATAAAACTGGATGTAGAGCAGGACTATAAGCTGATAAATCAAACCTTCCACTACAGGTATGTCTTCTCAAAAGCCTCATGCTCCGGATGATCTCTGCGTGATTGGATTGCAGGTAAGTCAAAGGATCTCACCTCAAATTTCAGTGCAAGACCAGCGTGCCTTGTACAGGATGACCAGTTGCTTACAAAGTTCCTTAGTGGTGCACTGTCACCACAGGTATGCTGTAGGGCTGTACCACCCAGCCTCACCTGCCACGAAAAACACAAAAAAAGAAGTTGCAATACAGAAAGTATGCGGAAGAACAACAGAAGAGAGGGAAGTCACTGGTATGTGCATGTGGGAGAGACAAGAGGATCTCCAGTGTAAAAAAAAAACAACAAAACAGTATGTTTTTTTTGTATTCAAGTTCTTCACTGAGAAGCCAACCACAGAGAGTGACAAGTACCATCCATCTTCCACTTCCTGAATATCTCCTTTTAATACTATGTGTTTCATTACTGCTGGGAGGGGAAGGAAAGGAAGCTTGCTATCATGTAAAACTGCCAAGGAAGGAAAACCCAGAACTGTACCATACAATACAACACAAGTTCAAAGACCCCAGAAAATTGAATTAAACTTTCTTTTTTTGCTGTTGCTGAACTTAACACAGAGGCTTCCAAGCATGTAAAACTGAAAAATACATTTGGAGAGATCTTAGGCCTAAAAAAAACATGCTGAAAGAGTAGTTCCAGCTATGACTAAGGAAACATTCTCCAAAATCTCAACTACAAAGTATGGAAAGATCATGCATATTTCATATTGACGATCATGAAGAGTTGCTTAGAGTTCACAGGGAAAGTCCTACTTTAAAATGAAAGCGCAATACATATATTATATAAAGCGATGAAACACCTGAAGCAACAGCCATATACCAAGCTCTGCCAGTGGGAAATGCACTCAGGACAGGGACTGGGTTTTTGAGGTAGAGGAGCCATTCAGGAAATGCCTGGAATTGATAGAAGACAGATTTCCCCAGAAAGAAAGAGATCAAACTATTACACAATTCATAGGTGGATACAAGAGTCAGGTAGCAATAACTAACATACTGTTGGAAACAGTTTCCAATCAGTGCTACTAGAAACAAGTAAAAATTCCCAGCATTTAAACAAAATTAATATGCAAAGCAGCATTGCATGAAATACTTGAATCCTATTTCTTAAACATTTATTGCAAAAAACATTCAATAAGGCACATTGCCTCCAAAAGAAAGTTGCTTACCAGCGGCTAGGGTTCTTCAGGGTATGTTGTCTGTAGGTGTACTCATACTGCCAGTGTATAAACGCAACAAGCATTCAAGCTAGAGGTGTTTTTTAGGTTTTAAATCCCTGTAGAACAAGTGTATTTAGGATAATATACAGGAATGTGTAAGACAGTACGTTCACATACTGTTCACTTCTCTCAGGTGCAACATCTGCCAATAGGCAAGGACTTTAAGGGAGTGGTGACGGAGGGTGGATGTCTAGGGCTCCATTTCTTACAAGTAATTCTTTTCTAGTGAGTACTTGCCAGATGCACTCATCCATACTCTGTGAGCTGTGCCTCACTTCTAGTTTACATCGGTATTTTCAAGTGATCAACAGCTTTAGTTCTGTCAAATGCAGCATCACATCACTGGCTTGACACCTGATAAAGGTGTGTAATCAGTGGAGGTAACTTGCAAGGATGTAGGCTTTAACAAGCCTGCAGGAGATAGGTGGGCTCTGATGAAGTGCTCCTGAGCAGCAATAACAGATCCACCTTAGCAGTCTCGGAACAGATCCTGGGGGCGGGGAGAGAGCTGTGATTTTGGGTCTTTAGACAAGCAACAAAACCAGCTGTTGAAATAATCAAAAGAGCCACAGTTGCTGGCTGGTCTAATAATAGCCTAGGCCAGACAGAGTAATTTGCGATAATTTGGCTCAGATTGGAGCGCACACACACACACACACACAAAAAAGACTTCTGCTGGGTTGCCGGGCCCAGGGGAAGACAGAAACAAAGGGGAGGAGGGGATGAATTGGACCCAACAGTCCAACAGTTTCAAGTGCAGCAGGAATTAAAGCCATGTGGGAAATTCTCTCCAGAAAGTGAAGGAACAAAGCTCTTCTTTTACTTTTCAGCAAATACACTGATAGAAATTATCAAAAAAGAAACAAAAGGGGAAGAAAAAGTACACGTGTAGAAAAAAAATATAAAAGTTTTCTTAAAACAAAAAAAGACCAAAACACCCCCAGAGCACTTGCTGTATTCTCAGGTAGTTGAGAAGAACACATCTGCATGTGGCATATGCTGCTCTAAAGCCCTTCATGAAGTATAATGTATTTGTGTCTTAGAAGCAGGGTGAAGGAAAAATAATTGCATTCTTGTACTTCAGTGAGAATCTCTGCTGTGTACGTGTGCGTAGGAATAAAAAGACTTTTGTATGTTTTCATAGCTACACTTCTCCAAGAAAACAAAGCTTACTGTCTCAAAAAGTCTGCAATTTGGTTCTTAAAATCGGGAAATTTCTCACTGAAATTCTACTTTATCATATGCATCTTTGCTGTAATGCACATGCTTGGGATTTCATAATGGTAGAGTAAAAGAAGAAAAGAACTGGGTAAATGTGTCTTTGTACTCTGCTGAATACTTACAATTAGTTGCCTGGCAGTTATTATTTTTTAAGTATTTTGCTCTGATTTGCATCCCTGGAATTGCCACTTTGTTTGGCCCTGCAAAAAGACACTGTTCTTCAACAAAAAATATCAGCTCTATAGAGCTGCTTAATTGAAGTCGCCCGTGTAGCCTCAGTGTCTATTCAGGTTCTGCAAAGCAGCTGAAGCCTGCAATGAATGTATCAGTGTTTGGCCGAGATACAGGAGCCTCAGACCACAAAAGAATGCAGACAAAGGGTTTTTTAAAAATGCAAAGGATGGAAAAGAGTGTTTTCAAAAGAGATGATGTAGCCTTTGGACATGACAACTTTATTTTTGTTCCGAGTAAAAATAACAAGGGGTTTGTTCAATAGGCGAATGACGGCAATATAGCCAGTATAGGAAGCTGACATTGCTGAGGGCCAAGATCTGATAATTTGATGTCCATTTGTGTCCAGCTGGTCCGATGGGTTTTAGTGTAGTTGGAGAATGACGTATCGGGAGCCTGCAGGCTTCCTGAAATGTCTCCAGCTAAGTACGGGTTCCCCTTACATTGTTACAAGGGCTTGTGGCTCCCAGCATATCGGCATGATGACAGTCTTGCATCATGCTGTTGGTTTTATGATGGTTTTATGGTTGGTTTAGATGGTTTTATGATGTGTGAAGACAATTAAAATAGAAGATTATTGATTTCCTTGAATAAGGACATTTCTTATGGAAACACTGGGGAATTATCTTTATGCAAAATTAGGGATTTTGAAACTGCTCTCAAGAAAATGAAAAGCATTTTGGGATGAAAGCAGGGTACCTCCTGCTCTTGTGGGAGATGTCCCTGCCCATGGCAGGGGGTTTGGAACTTGATGATCTTTAAAGTCCCTTCCAACTCTAAACATTCTATGAAATATATCTGTTTCGACTGTGTTCAAGATTAAAGAGAGTAAGGAAAAGAAGTGGAAAAAATATGAGGAATATGGAAGAGAAAGAGTTGGTTCAGAGGTAAAAGTTTTTTAGAAAGAGAGGCTGTCAAGGCCAAATTGATTTGTAGTTTGAGGCCCAAAGTAGTAACATTTACTCTATAAGCACAGAGTTATCAGTGGACAGTGTTGATGTTGTGCTAAGAGAGCTGGCAACAGCATCATCTAGGAAGTATTATCGCATTGGACACCCCTGAGTCTAATACCTAGGAATATACAATGCTAGCTGCAGGATAAGCACCTTAGCTTTTCTGCTGCAGTTTGCACTTCAGAGCTGACAATGTAAAACCTTACTGAAGACAACAAAGAGAATCATAAAGAACTTTCAAAAGGTGAAGCAGGTTCATAAATTTGTCATAAAATTGAAGTAAATTTAGAAGGTTCTCACAGTACTGAAATTTGTTACAGATATGAGTAGCTCTGATTTTGTTTTCTTCTGTACTTTTGTATGAAATGCATGTAAACTGCCTTTCCCTGGAAATATTGACATACAGGTGGATAATCTCCACAGTTCGATACAAAAATTTGCTGTCTCCTATTTTTCTGTTGTGGGTTTTGGGGTTTTTTTTGTTGTTTGTTTTTTTTTTTTTTCCCCCAGTGTTTGGGATATTTTCCCACTGTGGCACCACCTGTGAGCAGTCAGACATTCTGCCATGTTTTCCTTATGTTGTACTATGACACAGTTCACGCTTACCGGAAGTGTTCACAAAGGTACATTAATATTCAGCAACAGGATAATCCTGTAATTAAATAATTGTATAATTACTAATTTGTGAGTGGTGAAAAGTTTAATATTAATGAAGTTGTAATAGTCTAGTTACATTAATGTATGTTTGCTAATGGAAAAACACATTTCTAACATGGAAGTTTTTAAAAAATTCAAAATAGACTGTTACAAATAGAATAGTATGAGTTTCCAATTAAAAAACAATACTTTGATCTGTTACAGACATTATCTTTCAGTCATACATTCAACAATACAAAGCTTCTTAAAACAATTTCTTTTTTATAGAAGTTGAAGAATGAAAAAATAGTTTGATAGCTTTGATTGAGTACTTGGCTAGGACCCTTGACAAATTTTGGATGACACCTGCTTATTTTAAGCCAGGCAGCCAAATGTGTTGCAAGATATAGTAATGTTTCTCAGACATTTATTTTTCAATTTATCTGATAAGAAGGAAGGGCCTGCATACCTCAGTATCAATTAAAGGAAAAATAAAAACAATCCTACATGATAGTATCAGTCCTGTCTTTCAGTTTTATCCCACAACCCTTACTCTAATCAATCACCAAATGCAAACAGGGGAATAGATGACAAGCATCCTCATCATCAGGGCCTCCATACTGGCTTTAGGGAGGCTTAAGACTTGACATCAACCAGAGCGTTTATGTATTTCACACTCATGCTTGCAATAATCTATTTTGCTAGGCTTTTAGGGTCCTCCAGTTATACATATTTATTTAAACAACTCTGTTGTTTCTGAGCTGGTAACTCCCAAGTAATCAAGGAGATACCTGTACTATTTAGACAGATGAAAAATTGACCTGCAAAACTATTCTTATTCCTGACTCCCAGAAATAGTTCCATGTTACTCAGACATTGCTACTACAAAGCACCCTGGTGGTTTCAGTGTCCATGGCCTTTTGCTAAACTCTCTGATGTTGAGTTTTAGTAGCAGTATAGTCCAACAACGGAGTCCTTATCTTATTTTTTCACCTCATTACTTTGCATGTACATATGCCCATTCCCTGGGCTCAGAACTTTTTTCTTTACTTACCAAGTATAATGATAGGATTGCATCATTCAACTGAAAAAAGATTCACAGGATTAAAAAGAATACAAAGCTGAAGTTTATAATGTGATGGCGCAACAGTAACCAAATTTCCTCTGTTTCAGTTGCATAAGTGAAAGCCAAATGTCTGCCAAATGTCTGGACCTCCCGGTGAGGTCTGGGCTGGTGAAGGTTAGCAGCATTTTTTGCAAGATACTGTTGTCAAAATCCTGTGCTGGATGGACAGTTTCTCCCAGAGAACTTGCACCTTGCATCAGGGCTTTGCATTAGCCAGTTTCTGAGTGAGATCTGAACACAACAGTTCTCAGCTGAAAACTGAAGCAACTCAAGTTTTCCCTAAGGCATGATTTTCAAACCTTTTTAGACTTCCCTCACATCTTTTCTGTAGCATTTTATGTCCCCAGTCTCTCTGACTCTTCCCCAATGCATATATACTGCAACTCCTCTAGCCTTCTCCAAATCTCTGCTTTCCTCAGACTGCAGCTACTCGTACTGTTTATTCTTCACAATGTTTATTCCTTTACCCAGAAAGAAATTGCTCTCTTTTTCCACGCAGAGAAACATTCAGTCCAAATCTTGCAGCTGTTTTTTGCAATTTCATTAGCTGAAAGGAAGTGCCACATTCTTTAAGGGGCTGCTGAGCAGAAAGCTTTATGAGTGTGGAAAGTATGAAAGGCAGAAAAAAGCCTGGGCAGAATTTCCTGGGGTTTTAGGTTTTACACCATGGGAGGAGGTATGGGCTATTCCTCCTCTCTCCGAAAAGGGCCTTGCTCCAATTTACATGGGTTTTTGTTGTTTCCCAGGACAGGAAGTGACATCCAGGATTTAGCAGGGCAGAAGAGATTCCAGACACACTCCCCTGTGCTTTCTACAGTCGTTCTGGTTGTTTCCATTGACTAACTAAATTGTCTTTATGGAAAAAATCTTCTAAATGCTTATCTCAGGTTAACTTTATCAGCTGGGGATCAGCTTCACGGAAATAAATCTTTTATATCTACTGTGAACTCCCCTCCCGATGCTATCTAAATGCCAGAAGTTGTTTAAAGGATCTCTACAGCGTTCAATTCCCGATCAGTAAGAGTTCAATGGTCTGGAAAATAAGGAAGAGAGTGTCAGAATCAGTTTCTGGGATGCTTTCACAAAAGCTGTGTGTACAGCACTGTACCGGAGTCAAGAACAACCTATCAGTCCTGAAGCAGCTCTCTTGGAGACAACTTTATTCCACAAAACCTTCAGGGTTGTAACTCAGCCTTTGTATTTTCGAAATCTACAGATGTGGTCATGCCCTGAGTTTGTATTTGGACAACAATTTAAGACTTCCTTTGAGTTGAGAGAAAACAAGATGAGATGTCCTGATTTAATTGCAAATATAATTAAAACACAATTTTTGATCTAGAGTTCAGCTATGAAATCCGCAGTACACCCCCCCTTTTGCCCAGGTTGGAGGGTCACATATAAAAAGGAGGTAGGTTTGAGTTACTCTCTCCTCTGTGCTTCATCTGTGCAGCAACATATGGAATTTTCTCCTGTTGATAGCTCTGGTGAACACAATTATTATTGGCAAAGCAATGATTTAAGACTGAGAAAGGAATGCAAACAATTTGCAAAAGGAGAATGTAAAATATGCAGATAAAACCGTGGTCCCATCTCACACAATTACAGGAAATACAGCCTTCCAAGGGGATTAATATGGGTTTATCATCCAATCCCAGGGCAGGACATTTGAAATGACTATAGCAAAAGGACACATATATTGAGAATTTCTGGAGTAAATTGTCTCTTGTTTTACTCTGGTGCTTACACTGGTGGAATGTTGATATACTGCTGCAGTGCTAGGGCTCATCCTTCTTTGGATTAGCACTAAAGCAAACGCATTAGTTTGACAGTTGTAGTAAATGAGCCTTGAGCTTTGTCTCCTGTATTCACGGCTGGTTAGGTGTGCAGGTCACGTTCCAGCCTCATTAGTGAATGGTGGCAACTTAAGTCTGGTTATTAATTCTCCAGCTTGCAAGTTGTTAGCAACTGAAGCCCAATAATATTGACATAATGTTGGCTGAACCAGAGATTTCTGAGTCTAGCAGGACTTTTATTTTTGTTTCTTGATGAAAAATGTCTTGTTGAAAAAAACAGTAACTGCTTAGCGCTAGACAGGTTCACATATGCTAACATTACACCTGGTGTGTTAACAACTGGAAAAATTACATGCTTGAATGTTTCCATTCTGATTCTGGTTTTGGTATTTGTTCAAGACTTATGAGAACTTCCAGGCCTGATTTTTCTCTGGAGACTTTGAAAACAGATTTAGTGAATGAAAATACTTAAATTTACACTTCCCTTTTTCCACAGGAAGTGAATTTTTGCCAAAGTGCAACGGTTCTTGCTAACTTAAAATACTAAAATGTCTTGTATTTACAAGATGTAATCTTCATCTTATTTACTCAAACACTTTAACATTCTCAAGTATCATATTCATTCTGCATTGTTGCCACATCAAAATGTCCAGGGGAGGACAACAATAAATTTTCATTATTTCCTAATATATGGCAAAAATTATATTCAAAGGGGCATGGGAGATGGAAAATCTTGACTGTTGAATATTTCTAACGTACATGCTATGTACCCTGGCATGTTAATGAAATGAACTGAAGCCTAATTCAATTCATGCACTCCTTTCATGCTTCTAATTACAGCAGCACAACTTTTATTTGTCACACATTTGCATGTGTTTGTGTATACATCCTCATTCCTGTTTCTGTCAGTATTGAAGATACGACTCACAGAAATAAGCTAAGATCAAGTTTTGACCCTAGTAATACAACTAAAGTCCAGAACTAGATAAAATGAAACATTACCTTGCATGACAGGACAGCATCTGTTGTCTCATCTGTAATTACAATCACTACTAAAATGTAAAGGGAATTTTGTATGCCATTTTCCAGTCTCTTCATTATCTTATGAATGCCATTTATACATATTTTTTTTTCCCGTTCCTAAAATTGGACCTCCCCTTTTCAAAACTCCTGTAGAATTAGCATTCTGGCTTACCTCTCAATTTAAAATTAAATTATTGGAAAATCCAGTGAAATGAATCTCAGGCTATTCATGGTTACACATGTTGCTTTTCTTCTTGCTGTGACTGTACTTTCAACTGTTGAGCTGAAGGAATATTGAAATGTCAGCATACTTCTTGCCTATAAATAAAAAGCAGGCATGTAGAGTGAGTGGTGTCAAGAGGGGAATGGCAAATCATGTCCACATACAACCCTATATTTCTCTTGTATATCCCCCATACAGCTCTATCCAATATTGACATGTAATTTCTGCAGTGTAATCCAAATCATGTTCAAAGTATGGACAAATTTCGTTACCATTCATCCTTGTCAGGATCACTTGAACAGCGTGTATAACTGAACTTTCCAAGAGGCAACCTTTTTCTGTGTGAAGTGATTGATTGGGAGGAAGTTTTGTGTAGGTTTCACCACAGCCTCCAGTGTTGTGCCTTCTGCATTTCTCCTGTCATGTTGGGGAGCACTTTCGGTGATGAACTAGAACACTGATGACAGGGCTGTATCAGCAATGACAGAGCTGTATCAGCACAGCACCTCCTGGCAAGGGAACCTCGTTGAAATTACTTAGGACAACTCAATAAAAATGAAGTAGTTCTTGTGCACTTTAAATGTCTTCAAATGTCCTTTACCACCTTTATGCCCACTAAGATAATTGTGTTCTGCAATTGGTGGAGTCCTTGGTGGTAGAAGTACAAAGGTATAAAGAGTATAAAGGCTGATTATTCAAAGGCCTCTTGAAAAACATGGCAAATGGGAGCTGTCAGACCCCAAACTTCAGCACCACTCAGACCACCAAGCAACCCAGAATCAGAGGAGTACAAAGAGAGCTTAAAGCTAGTCTTGCTTATCCTCCCCTCCACATGCAGTGTGAAAATTTTCATGTAGCCCTGCTGCATTGTTTACTTAATTTGGCAGGCCCCCTTCTACATCAGAATTGGGTTTCCTCATTAAAAAAAAACAGCAAAATATGAGTGCTTTCCCCATGTTGTAAGCAGGTGCAGGCACAGGAACGTTGGCAGAGGTATTTTTGTATGCCTGTTTTACTCCGTGTCAGTAAATGAGGACACATACTCCAAAGAATTGCAATCAAAACAATGGAGTCTTTCTGCCAACTTCAGATGGTTTTGGATCAGGCATGTAAGTCCTCACATTATCCACAAAACACATACGGTGCTGAAGCAATCCAATGAAGAGCTATGAATTTTCCAGACCTGCAGATTGATTTGATGAGATCACATTTATTATGGGGCAATAGTGCCATTCCATTGCTGTCCTTTGCCTTTTTTCTAACACACAGTGTTGCCAATTTCTGCCAGCTGTGGGAAATTCTGAGATGTGAATATTTATCCTTTAGGATGCGAAGAGAAAATCTTAAATAATGAAGTTTCAAAGCTGTATTTTGAAGAAAAACAAAAGAACATCCACATAACTTCATGGCAATTTGTTAAATAAAAGACCAAAGGGAAATCAAGCCAGTTTCTTGGAGCTGGTACTATGAAAGTGCTTGCTTTTTGAGCCTTAAATTTAATATACTGCTCACAGAATTTAGCACATTCAATTCCTTTATGACAGACAATATAACTTCATGTTTGTGTGTGATTGAGAGCTCTACCAAAATGTGGTCCTGAAGTGTTGCATTGTATTGAGCAATTTTTCTCTTTACACTTCGATGAATTTACTACTGTGTGTATAGTGTCCACAAAATATCTTTTAGAAATAACAGTATTGGAGATTCGCCACTGCCTGAAGGTTGTACAATTCTATGCATATTCAGGAAAAGAAATGGTAGCTTAACCTGACAAGAATTAGTACAAACAGTACAGATAATTAAACAAAGCAGGAAAATCAAGACAGGAGATTATTTCAATGTAAAACTCGATCTGAGGTGAGAGAGGGCAGAGCACTGGGTAGCTGAAGGGGATCCTACCTCCAGTACCTCCTAAGGTCTTGTTCTTAATTGGATCTGACCATGACCCCCACCATTTTCCATGGGTGGTAGTGGTTGTCCTGCTCTTTCTAACCTGCTTGTCCCTACTAAAAGAGAATATTAATGAGGAAGAAATGCTGTGAGGATCTATGTCTAATGAAATAAAGAGATAAAGTGAGCTGAAGCATCTGGGTTAAAGAATTTATTAGTGTGATCATACTGACACAAAGAGCTTCCAAGTCAGACTGGGCCCTTTTGTGTTGGTTGCTGTAGAGATGCACAGTTCCTACACTGAAGAGCTTACTGTCAGGGGAAGAATACCCACAGGGAAGAATACCAACACAAAACCAAGGAATGTCACCACCCCTAAAAGAAAGACAAGAGGAAGGAAATGCAATGCATGTAGAAACTGAAATACAGAAAAGTGAAATGGCATTTCACCAGGGATGGCAGAAGCAGGTAATTAACTCTGCTTTTCTAGGGCTCAAACCTTGCTAGTTCAGTGATGCTACCCAAGGTCTTTACTGTCAAGGGACAGGAAAACTGGAAAAACTACATTTGCATCCTCCAGGCACTTTCTGTTTCGGCACAGCAGGGTCCTGGATATAACTAAATCACCTGGGCACTATGATAAAATAAATACACAGAATCTGTTGGGCTAATTTCTAGTAAACAGAACAAGAGGAAAGGAAGATATGGTAAAAATAGTTCTATTGCCATGTCTTGACACTAAGTTTAATTTGGTTTTATAGACCTTGTACCATTGTGAATAATTTAGATGTACAAGGAAGGAAAGGTGCCTTTCTCAGGACTGGGATCACTCCGTAGTATTAAGATGTTCTTACATTTCTAAAACATTGAGAGCATGTTATTTTGTTTTAAAAAAAACATACTGGTTTTGGACACCTTCTGTCTCAGAATCAGAGCCAGATGAGACAGGTGAAAAGTATACAGGCCTGTTATATGATGCCATTGTAAAAACAAAGAAACAGTGGCATTTTGAGAATAGACATGGATCACATTTGGAATTCAGCAGCAGCTATGGCTGTAATACAGTGCACTGGCATTTCCATCCATTTAAGAAGAATGCAGGAGGAAAATAATGGCAAATGGCAATGAAGTTATGCAAAAGTTTCAGGGGGGAAAACCCAACAGTGTGTACAAGATGGATATTTTTAGTATCTCCATGTGAAGGCCATCATTCAGTTTATTACAGCAGCTCAAAACCTGTACTGACTGTTACAGGATCTGGTTTGGTTTGTAGTTCGATTCACCGTCTTAAATCAACAGTTAAATTAATTCTTGCAAACTACAGCTAACTAGCTTTTGCTAGCTGTAGGTCTCTGTGCACATAGTTTGCTTGTGTCTTACATCTGACACAGTGCCAGCCAACAGAAAATTTGTTGATGCTTTCTCACTGTCTGCTGCTCTAAATCTCACTCTTCATTCAGCCTTGAGTGTTTCAGCTGCATGTGTTAGGTGTCAGAGACTGCTGCACTGCAGCGCTTGCCGTTTGTACTCAGCACCGATGGGTACTCCAGGGACATTGGTGCCTCCGTTACGGCAAATAAGCCTCAGACGAGGATCTTGTGCTGCCTGCATCATGCTTCAGGCAGCCTTGGGTTTTTTTTGCCTTCCAGCCTCCAGCTATTTGGTCAGCATGCCTCTTCTTAAAAAATACTTTTCATTATATTTCAATATTGTCACTTGCAACTTCAGCATATGGTTTTAAGCCACATCTCTTATGTTGCTGTTGCTCTTGCTTGCCCTGACAGCTGTAGAAATACTTTAGAAAAGGAAGTAATTTTTTATCTCATTTTTCACTGGTTTAGTTTTCATATTCAAGCTCTTTTTTTTGTCCAACCTCTGAGTTACTGCTTTATATTGTTTTATGATCTCCCCTTTGTTCTCAATCTCCTGTTCATAGTAAATTTTACATGTAATATTCCTGAATGGGGGGATATAACTGTGGCATTCCAAGCCTCTTAATATATATTACATTTTGGTTTATTAGGACATAGGCAATGTTACCTTCTTGGCAGAACTAATTAGCACTTTTAGCAGCAGGTTCTATTCAGAAGCAAAAGGTGCCTTATAGCTGAACATCCTAAAAAGTTTTGTCCCTTGTTATAATATTAATCTGCATTAGCACAAAATATTAAAATGCTGTAGAGATTCTCTGGAACAATGTTAGTAACATGGGCAAAGGTCAGCACCTCTTTCAGTTTAAATCAATGATGACTGTAAAATGGATTTTGATTTTAGTAAGAGCAAGCTGTTTAATTTTTAACAATCCTCCTTACCCTCTGCCCTCCAGCAAACCCAGGAGTGCATACAGAAGAATATTCAAAGGAAAACACATATTATTTAGCTTGTTTTCAAGCTATTGGGCTTCTCTGGCCAATAAGACCTCTTTTATTCCACCAAATGAATGAATTTACTCTGGTTTGGACTTTAATTTTTAAGATTGATTCCAAAGGGTGAGCATTGCTTACATAGAAAATACTATCCTTTTGAAGCCCTTACAATATTTTCTGTAGCAACTGATGGTCACTGACAGGACATCAATCAGGTATCATGTTTTTTAGAAGTTAACATCTACAAGAAATTAGATCTCCATCAACTTTGGCATTTCTCTCTTAGCTTAGGTGTGCTAAAAACGAAGGCAGGAATGGATCTGAAGCTTCCTCTGATTCCACTTTGTGAATGGAAACATGCAAAATTGCCCAAGGATAAGGAATAATACTATACATATCTAGAGTGCCATACCTATACTATTCAACGAGGGTTTGGGTTGTGGAAGGTCTTAACAGTGTAGAACTTGAGCACAGGCAGGCTTACAGACATACAAGTCTACAGCTTGCTCATGGTACTCCAGAAAGCAGATTTGCTACATTTCAGTTGCAGATCAAAAAGATAGTCTGTAATGTATTTAAGTATCAAGCTGGTAGCTGCCTCCAGGTGAAATGGTAGTCTTTTCCTTTGTCTCTCTAAGGTAATCATACTCTCGCTGTAGAACAGGAAGCCCAGATGTTCTATCACACATTCCCAGAAACTCCTCCAATACAGTTTACTTCAGTGGAACTGAACCTGTAGTTTATGCAGACGGCCATAGAGCGGCAGCCTAGTAACAAAAAAAATAAGGATATACTTGGTGTTCCAAAAAGCAGGTATTTCCTAACAATCTAGCATTGTAACAGAGCTTCTAAACACTACAGAAAAAAATGAATGAGGCATGACTATTCCCTGGAGAAAAAAGAAACAGAACCCAAACCAAACAAAAAACCAAAACCCAACCCAAAATCTGGCCTTGAAAAGAGGGAGAGGAAATAGGTTAAAAATTAGATAGCAAAGGGGGTCAAATTACGTGCCTCCATAAGCAAAGCTGATCAAAGGGTAAGAAATTAAGGACTTGATTTATGTCTTAAAAATCAAATGATTTTTTGTCCCTTTGGTACAGGCAGTTAATACTTCCATCATCTATGGAAGCTAGTGGACAGGATTACATTAATACAAGCTCATTTTTAGCTAAGTGGTTTCACAGACTTTTCATTGATAAAAATACAGCTCAAAAATCCTCTGTATTTTCAACCAGTATTGCAAAGCTAAAATGTCAAAGAATTGTATGTCATTGTTCTGACATAGAGGTTTATGTATAAAATAAGAACAATTAAATCTCTCTGCAGAGCTTTATTTTAATGTGGAATTAAGTGGGTTTAGCACAGGCACACATTTTCAGGCACACTTGAAACAGTATATAAAATATCAGTGAGGCTGAGCTTTCTTTGCATTTATGTAAATGAAAATCGGGATTAACTCCATTAACACTGGTGGAGTTTTAACAGCATGAAATTAGTATGAAAAAAGCATTAGCCCCGGCAACTTTTAAAGTTAGTTCCCGGTGCTATTAAATGATATAGCTCATTATCCTTAAAACCAGAATTATTTTATATGAACCATTTATAGTTTTAGTTCAAATAACTGCAATTATCCAATTTAGTTATTACACAATAAATATCTTCATGCTGCAAGCCTGTGATGTCCACATATTACTGATGTTCTTTGCAGACCAAATGTAATACAAAATTGAGAAAAGTGGAGAGATAAATGCCAACCAATTAGTAATCAAATATAGGCTGCAGTATACTTTCATGTGAACTACTTTCACTGCAGCAAACCTGAAAATTACTTCTCACACTAAGATATAATTTGAAAACTGAAAAGTACCCTTATACAAAGTTGAAGAAGCCTTTGCCAGCATATTCGTGTTCCTTCAAATTACCACATATCCCTTTTACCCACACATATCCATCTGACTTACTTGGCTGGCATTCAGTGCTTAAACCAGAGGGAACTGGTAAATATAATTCTTCCCAGAGCTGTAACAATTACTCTAAATAGTCCATATTCTGCTCCTTTCTTTTTCATACCTGCTGCTTGCCATAAATGGAGATTTCTACAGGATAAAAAGGAAAGTGGGAACCTCCAACCTACACAGCTTCTTCCTGCATATCAAAACAAAGTCAGTATCTTCTTTCCTTCAACTTCTACCTCACTACCACTTAGCCGGTTAATACTTTCTTGTTTTTAATGTGAAAAGAGATGGAAGTCAAGTACTCTATAATGAATCACACTGATGGGTCTGTCCAGCCTCATATCACATCTTCTGCAATAGCTAATAGTACATACTTACAGGAAGAGTATGAGTATAGCTTAATTAACCTCTGTCCAGCAATAAGCAGTTCAGAAACTTTCTGAGCCAAAGAAAGTGCCAGGAGTATTTTTCTTAACATGAATTATAATCAACATGACTTGTCCTCCACTTTATTTACTCCCCTTTGAACCCATTTCAACTGTTGCCTTACAACCACTGTGTTGCAACCATCAGTGATCTGGCAAGGTGTTCTGACACTTCTTCCTAGGCTTCAGTTTCTGCCCCTGACACCACTGCTCTGGCTTACTTGCTGCTTTAAACCTGCAACGTCACTTCATTGACAACCCTCTAGAGCTTATGTTATGAGAATAATGATGCCACAGACTCTACTGACTAAGATTAAGGAGTACACGTTATGTTTGCCAACAGCTACACTTCCTAGGAAGCCAGGCATTGCAAGTGGCTGTGCTGGGCCCAGGAAGCAATCTAGGATCAGTGGATCCAAATCCAACTAGCTGTCACTTACTACCAGCACCTTCAGGCAGGGATGGATACTAGGGCCAATACTGTTTAACAGTTTTAATAAAGACCTGGATGACGGGATGGATTGCATGCACAGCAAGCTTGTGAGTGATACCAAACTGGGGCGGGGTGGAAGGGGAAACATGGCTGTTACACTGGGGGGCAGGGCTGTTACTCACAAAGATGTCTGCATCCTGGATAAATGGGCTGTTGGGAACTTCATGGGCAAATGCAAAGTCCTGTGTCAGGGATGGAATAACTTCACACAACAGGGTAGGCTGGAAGCCAGCTTGGTAGAAAGCAGCTCTGCAGAAAACGACATAGATGTCCTGTTGGACAACAAGTTGAATGTGAGTCAGCAGTGTGTGCCTGTCTTTTACTGAAGGTGCAGTGATAGGGCAAGAGGCAATGGGAGCAAGTTAGAACACAGAAAATTCTCACTAGGTATCAGGAACAACTTTGTTACCCATAAGGTCAGTCAGATATCAGAAGACTGGCCCAGAAAGGTTGTGGAGTCTCCATCCTTGGAAATATCTGAAGCATGACTGGAAAAGGCCCTGAGCAACCTGATTTATTTGGCCGTTCTCTGAGCAGGGGCTTGACCTACATGGCCTCCAGAGATGCCTTCCAACTGGAATGCTTGTTTCTGTGGGTTGCTGATTGCTGTGATTAGATCCAATGAGGTGTCTGCACAAGAACCAGAAGAAGGTGGCAAACTAGTTACCTTCCCAGAAAGAAGGAATTTTGAGTTTTAGGCTTCAACTAGAAACAGACTGACTACCATAAATTGTTTTCTGAAGTGCTTACGACTCAGTAGAGAAATAGCTTCACAGAAATCTGATTTTGCCAATTGAAACAACCATGTCCCATACAACTATAGAACTTCAGCAGCACAATCATCTTCGGGACAAGTCTATAAACTTAAATTTTGTTTCCCTTCCAATTTTAACATTTATTTATTAGCATGTATTTCTGGCTATGGTTGCAACCCTGATAGGTAACTTCCATTTGAGTTTCTGGGTTCCAGTACAGGAAATGAAACATTGTGGTTCATTCTGTCACTTTTTTCCTACAGCTGTATACTACTTTCCAAGATGATTCTCACAGAATCGGCTGATTAAGAATTTATTTTTCACCTTTAAAAAAATTGTAACAGAGCTATCATTAACTAATCAAGTAGGAATAGCAGCATAGGAATATCTGCTTTGTGACTGCTTTTTCAGGTGTATAAAGATATTCACAGAGTTTAAATCCTGAGGCATTATTAGACCATCTTGTCTTACTCTGTGCATCACAGTTATCCAATACACTTATTGCTTGGTTTATTAAAACAAGACAGGGAGGTTTCTTGACTACAGCTTGTAAGGTCATGTATTACCCAGTGCTACTTGCACACACATGCACACAAAGAATTATGTGCATGGTCATAACTATATGGACATACACATTTATACTATTCATATACATATATAGAGTGAGATATCCTGTAGCCAGGAATAATGAACTAAAAGCCTCCAGGCTTAGGTTCTCAACTACACCACAGATTTTCTTTTTAAAAAGATACAGACTGATGCCATATTAGCTCTTTGAATATAATGGGATTCCTACTCATATGAATAACGTGGAATAGATGCTAGAGGACTTCAGACTTTAATGCTAGTTACCGTCATCATTTGGCAGGTGAGATATTTCCCACAGGTCACACAAGTCTACATATTTATTCCTAGTGATTCCACTAATCTCTGTTCTGGAAAGCTGAGCTGCTCTACTAGAGCTTCTCCTCCCACCCAATGCAGATAACCCCAGCAGTAAGCCTCTAGTGACTGGAACAGATGTTGCTGTTTATTTAATTTATTTATTTTACTAATGCACAGCTGCCAGGGCCAACAAATAGAAGACACTGAATTCCATCAGGATTGCAATTTCCAGTGACTACATATCAAAGGACAAAGTCCCTAAAAATTATATTTTTTTAAACAAGGGTGTCAAGCTTGAACTTGACCAAATAATTTCTTATGGTAAAGAATCTCAAGACACTAGGCATATGGAAGCTTACATTCTGTAAATATAAGAGGTTTTGGGTGTGCAATCTATAATTGATTTCTCAGAGATAAGTGTGTACAACTCAGGGCATATTTTACAGTCCAAGTTCAAAATTAATAACATTTCACTATATAATCCAATCTATTTAGAATACTAAGTATTGTTTTATTTTGCTTTGTATAGGTAGATGGTAACCATATGCAATTTCCCTTAATGCAAGTAAATACTACAGAATTTTGGGGAGAGAAATGTAAAGAAAAATAGGAAAAGCAAAACAACTCAATGAAAATACCCTACAAAAGGCAGATGAAAATTCTCTTGAATTGTAATTCTATTTCTGGTTCTCTATTTTGCCTTCAGCAAGACAGCTGATGGTCAGATTTCCAACAGTGGTGGCACTGCCCAACTTTCAGATGCTAGAGTGAAATTGATGTCTGTGTTACAGGTCCTTCATGGAGTGCATGGGGAGAACTATGCCCCTTACAAAAGTCATCCAACAAGTCTCCACTGAAAGGGAGCTGCTTAGAGCTAGGTAAAGGGCTATGCAATACAGAAAAGTACAACTGGAATCCTGTCCTCTCTAGAGATTCAGTGTATGAATTAGGGCTACAAATGAAGATTTTCACTTAGCCTAGAAACTGCTATTAGAAAAAACTGAAGGGAGCTTTCTTCACGATGTATCTGCTGATGAGCTGCTGTTGGCCCTAGAAATAGTACATTAATAGGTCATTTGCCTACAAAATAAAATAGCAGGGCTTAATTTTAACTCGGCCAAAGAAATTCCAACTCCCCTTTCCTTCCTTGCATCGATGTTTCTTACCCGTCAATTTAGACAAAGTGGGAAACCAGGGAGTCTTTTGAAGCTGGAGCACTATGCTGCGAAGAGCACAAGCCTGGGAAGAGCAAGCAAGAGAAGCATGATTGCACCAGCTGGCAGCTAGGAACTAGCTCTCAAAGGGAGAGAAAGAGACTTGCAGCCCGGTCTTGGATTGTAATGCTGTCTGTGCCTTTTATCCAATGATTTTTAAATGCAAAGGGTTATGAGCAGTTCTCACCTGCCACATGTTTCTGAAATAATCCCAATAGGATTTTATTTCAAAGAATTTGGGCACCTACTAATGTCAATATTTGACCCCAAATCCCCAACAGCCATTGACCTCTAATTCAGCAAATTGCTGAGGATTTCAGTAAAACTTCCTATTGAATACCTTGCAGTACAAGGAGGGACCTTAAAAGATGAGGCTTCATGTCATGATTTTACTGGAAGTCATACTGGAGGTTTTGTCTTGACTGTTAGTCTCTTTCTGAGAGCCTCTCTCCAGCTGCCCATTCTTAAGAGTCTGAAGCAATTAATCTCACACAGAAGTAGGTGCCCAGCTTTTCTCAGTATTTATTTGGCATGAATAAAATCCTTATTGGCAAAAAATGAAAACCAATTTTTCAAAAGATTAAGTAAAAACTTCTGTCAACTAACTACTTTATACTTATGACTCTTAACAGTTAGTTGTAAACTCTGAAGAAAAGTTAAGCTACAATGTAAACCATAAAAACAACTGAGTTTCCAGGAAAGAAACCTCTTTTTTCTGTACATCATGTGCAAGAAATACAAAGTGAAGTTCTCCTCCTTTGCAAGTCTTATTTCTGTCTCTTATTTTCTCTGTGTAAAGTAACACCTACTACAAAGTATCTGACAATGGTGAAGAATCACTTTATTCCAGACCTAAGCAAGGAATAAAAAAGCAGATGCAAAGGAACAGAACACTACTAAGAATTACTCTCTGATTCCCTACAGATTTTTTGCCTAGCAGCTGAATGGTTCATCTCCTGTCTAGTATTGGTCCATTTAGAGAGGAAGTCAGTATTCATATACTCACACAAGAATACTACTTAATAATATTTCATTGTATTTGAAGTGGTGTAAGAGAGACATGCAGACTTAGATGATCTTCTGTTGCCCGTTTTGCCTCTGCTTCTCACCAGTCATGCAGCTGGACAGTAGTAGTGTTCAGAGACCAGTGGTCTTATACAGTACAACAATCTTCCTCCCTCAGAAAAAATGTCCAGCAGGTGCAAATTCATGTTAGTTCAGGGGAAAAAAAAAAAAAGTAATTCTGATATATCTAATTTCACATCTGGAAGACAGGCTTCGTGTAACACAGACTACAGGATTTTCTCACCCTGCAAGTAACCTATTTCCCATTGTCAGTAGCTCGGTGATTAGAGAGTCAACCAAAAAGGTGGTGTGTCAGGAGGACAAAGTAGAAAGTTTTAGGAAAGCAGACAGAAGTGTGACTTTGGGAGGGCAATGTAATGGGTAATGGTGAAAACTAAGGGAGATGTTATGAAAACAGGGAGAATACTGTGTATGTATTAATAAGCAAGTGCTTTTCTAAGAAATGTACACAGATTGCACTGTAATTAGCTGGGAGGAGGCCCTGTATCCAAGCCAGTGCTCAACAGTGCTATCATGGTCTACTAAAACTTTCCCTACTTATGAACTGTCAACATTCCATTTTTTTTTTAAAAAAAGAAATAATTAAATTATTAAATCCAGATTGCTAGAGGTGACTTTTGAGGGGGTAGGGATAGAAAACACACACGTTCTTCCACTGTTGACTATGATGTCACGTGTGTGCAAGTTAGAGGTTAGGGAAGAGTAGCTTTGGCACTCTTTGCTTAAATACCATATTCACTATAATCACAATCCGTCTAACCAGAAAAGCAGAATAATGCTGATAACCTAATTTTCATCAAGAAATGTGTTATGAAGTTCTTGGCCGAAGAGCTGGACTTTGGAGTATAACTCGCAATTAGAAAAGGAGGATGAGCCTTTAAAGAGTCTACGGTTACTCACCGTCTAGGGATATATTTGTGTTAAATATCCTTCAGCTATATTCTTAAGGTAAGCAATTTGCTAGGGTCCAGACATAAATCTTCACTGACAGGGATGGTTTAGCAAATCTGAAAAAGTCTCTATGAGAGACTAAAAAATTTGCTATCTTGCAACAGTAGAAGCCTATAGAGAAGGAAGGAGATTTTGTCCTGTTTCTGTGAGAAGGGAGGCTTTTTTAAAAATCTTTTTTTAAAAAAAAATTATCTGTTGCCCTCCTCCTTCCCAAGCACACAGCTTGAAGGATTTACAGCACATGTCCAGGGTTCAGCTCTGTGTTTTCAAAGCATAAGAAGAGAGTATCTGAAGGGAACAAAGGCAAGTTCTCAGAAAATGCAGAGGATATATTATAGCACATATTTTAGATGCATACTCGCAAGCAAAAAAACCTCACAAATAATGGGACCAAGCACAATTGTTTCTAGATACCTATCTGTTAAAAGGCTTTTTTGGAATCATACTTTCAGCTTCACAAAGTCCTGAGTGATGTGCTCTAGGCAATCCTACTTTAGCAGGGGAGATGGACTAGATGATCTCTAGAGGTCCCTTCCAACTCCGAAATTCGGTGATTTACCATGCCCCAACTTGTTCCTGTCCTCATGCTGCTCCCTCTGTTGTGCCAGGGTAAGGATTTATGTGGTGGCAGGTGAACCAGATCAAAGACCTGGTCCACATTAAAGTTAACTGTAAAAAAAGGGGGCTGATTTTAATATGGATCAGGGAACTATTCTTGTCTATCAAACAGCTGCATAGATTTTCTTTGACTACATCATGGAAGATGAAAGCGTAAGGAGGGACAGAATGGGTGGAGGAAGGCAAGATTACTTTTTTCTTCCATAGCAGTGCTGGCTGACCTGTGCCATTTTACAGCATATAAGAAATTACAGAGTATGAGTAGACTGACTTTTGGAGCAGAGTGAATTAACTTATTCTCAAAATTAGTGTCAGGCTCTTACAATGTCTGATAGGTAACCAAATCTGTAAAGAGGAAAAACAATTTTGTTATAGGATCACTGAACTTAGTTTGGTTTGTATCATAAATCACTAATTCATAATAGTCAAAGGTATGTCTTTTTAAGTAAGTCCTGTATCTTCTTTGACAAACTTTCTTTTGTTTAAAAAGTTGTCTTGAAACAGGTAAATCAGGAAATACCAATTAAGACAGATTATGAATTTTTTGAAGTTGCTTCTGTTCCTCGAAGTACAGGCATTCTCTTTTTTTAGCAATCTTTGGTTTCTTGTATTCATTGCAGTGTTTAAGCACCTAAAGGTAACACATTCATTTCCAATCTGAATAAATATTTTTATTAGTTACTAGTCTAGCCAAGTATCTGGTTTCTATCCATGTAAATATAACATTTATCTTTCACATACTAATGATTTTAGCATAGTACTACATTGTAAATTGTATGTGGAAGCAAAATATCTGCAAAACCTTATCTCAAAAAAGAGCTTGGGGACATCTTTGAACATTAAGGGATAAATGCGGTTTACACCATTCAGATGAAATATGACTTAGGGAGAAGTAACCAATGATTTTTCAAAAGCCTTTAAAGAACAGCACTATTCCTAGCATGAAGATTTTAAGGTATGTATAGAGAAAATTCTTAAAGGATTTTTCTGAAGATTTAAAGCAGATTTTCTTTTTTCTGATTGCTCCTAGAAGGTGCGGAAAAAGGCTGTGACGTAGCATGTAACAAGACTCGGAACATTCCCATATTCCTCTCCATTCCTAAACAGGACATGTTAATCCTCTAGCACCTTTTCTGAAAAGCAGATCTCTTGCTAAGAAGCAAATGAATTATATATTTTACTGGGATCATAGCTAGATCACATCTATGAAAAATCTGTCTTAAATGGGGCAGCTCAAGGGTCTCTGAATTTGTAGTGAGCATTCTGGTTTGTTAACCATGACGTGGTTTTTTTTTTTTTTTCTTTAATGAAACTATATCTATCTTATGGATTTTCTATTTCTGATACATCTGCAACTTGTAATTGGAGAGTGTAGTTAAATATTTTGCATAAAGCACACTACTTAATGGACAAATGCTTATACACCTCTAAAATATGTAACACACAAAAAATCCACAGAAATTTACAGTAAGAGAGCTCTTCTAAAAGCTGGCTCGTTTACATATGTAGATAAAAATGACAAGTGTAGCTGCAACAATAGATTTTTTCTGGCACTGCAGGAATGCCACTGGGTCACAGAAAGCAGAAACTTTCTGGAATTTCTTTGGAAAGCCCGAGTTTTCTGTGGAGTAAAACTGGTGATAAAAAGTACAAGCATACACGTTGTTATGTTCTTGAACTACTATAAATACAAACTTGATTGTAATTACTGCTCAGACTTCACTTCAGGCACTGCACACTGGTACTGATGACACAACATTCAAGACTGGCAAACACTGTTAAATTTCGTGCTGCCCTTACTCTGTTTACCTATCCCATCTGTCAATTGTGTTTGGGTTCAAGTGCCATGCCTCTTATTCTTACACCTGGGTAAAGTATTTCTTAGTAGCTAAGAACGCCTTCAAAACAAAGAGGGCCAGTAGGAGGATTAGTGGGAGCTTGTGATAAGCCATCTTTACACTTCCATCTCTTCTAACTGCGTGATAGAACAGCTTATCTAATGATTAAGAGATAGGGATGTAAAGGGACAGCTATCTTGGATTCAACCTAATTATCACAGGAAAAATAATTATAGAGTGTTTTTAAAATGCTTAGAGCAGCAAGAGAAAGAAGTGAAACAGATTAGATCAGTATCCATAACAGACACTGCTTCAGAGACTCACTCCTTAATGATCTGCTTATGAGGAGATGTTTTACACAAAGGGCATCTTTCATCTGTCTGCTGGCTGACGGGTTCTCACACTTCTGAAACCAAATAATTTAAGCACAAGTATCCTATTGGTTTCTGCTGAAGTCCTCTAGCCAATTTTACTAAATTCCTAAGCTGGCTTCTGCTCTGCTATCCTAGGAAGCCACCAAATACCACCCACCTGTGTACGCAGGCTCTATAGAAGCACACAGAAGCTGCTTCCTCAACGAATGGGAAGAAATTATCAGATCTAATGTAGAAAAACCATCTCTCCAACAGAAACATACATGCCCAGACACCTAGGCAACAGTTTCTGGATTCAGAGCATGAAGGGAATGACGTTAGTAGCTCTGCTAAGCACTTCTACCATAACATTTGCAATAAAGATTTATGTTGGAACTAGTATTTAATCTTGCAGTTCTGAAAACAATAAACAACAGTGGAAGAATTATAGTCTCTGGAAATGGCTACTCCTTCCTCCTTTAAGCTTATATTCAGCTTCAACTTATGTCAAGATACTTTACAAGAACCAGTGATTCTTCCAGCCTTCTAAGTGAAAGAGCCTAACTCAAGCTTGACCAGTTTTATTTTTCACTAGATTTTTGGATGATGGTTTTGTCCAGGGTTGGAAAATCCTAAATCTGGCATACTTCGGTATGAGTTAGTTTGTGAGGATCTAGTTAGTTAGTAGTCTTAGTAAATTATTCTTTAATTACATAGAACGCTTGGAGAGAAAGCTTCCTGAGCTCACAGAGAGCACCATTAGACTTGGTAAATTGTATTACACATTTATTTAAATGAGCTGTTACCCTAATAGGCCAGCATCTATTCCCATTTTAAGTCATTAGCGAAATCACAATCAGTACCCTGACAGTCTAATTAATTTATTTGAAACCATTTAGAAAAAAAAGACTACAAATTGCATAGCAAACCATGCTTAACTATTCACCACAGCAGCCTATCACACATGTAGCAAGGTATTTAAATATAGGAGCTATATGGTTTGCATCATTAGGGAATTAGCTCTAATACTAATTTGCAAGTAACGGGCTGGATTTAAAACGGTATTTGCGGGTTGCGGGTTTTTCACGCGGGAGAAATGGGCAGCGGGGTGTTCTCTTAGTTATTCACAGGGGTTTGGTGCGTAACCCTCCAGGAGGGCCCGAGCAAACGGTGTCACCGAAGAAAAGACCCGTCTCCCGCGCGCCGAGGAGCGCCGGCGCCTTCTGCTGCGAGAGGAAAACCGCCAAAACAACTTAATAAGAATTAATCAGTAATAATAAGCATTAAAAAAGGGTGGAGTGTGGGTGTAGCAGTGCTGATCGACGCCGTCCTCTGGCGGGCGGGCGCGCTTGCCTCGGCGGGCGGGGAGGGCGAGC